>OZ038475.1:156163707-156306207 GCA_964036315.1 Acanthosepion esculentum | reverse complement strand
AATATCGCAAACTTTCAAATTACCCAAGATGTTTATAGACAAAGATAAAAACCAAATATAACTTGAACGGGACTACAAATTCAAAGTGGAATACGTTGAGAAAAGTCCTAGTGACATCGACGTTTGAGACTATGGCAAGGAAAACAAGACAAGAGAACAAAAATGGATGACAGTTGACATTCGAGAGATGATGAAGAAGAGAGAACAAACACTACTAAGGAATGGAAAAGAGTACAGAACACTAAGTATAGAAATTAAAACCAATGTAGGCAGAGGCGATAGGGGCAGGAGTAAATGAGTACTACGCGGAAATAGAAAGGATGAACATCATAGATAACGCATGTAGAAAAGAATAAAATAAGGGGAACAAAACTGCAAGGTCAGATGGGATGATAATGTTGTCAAAATTAAACAATTTTAGCATCGACAAGAACACTGAAATAATCTCTATCTATAGAAGGCAGTGTGTGTGTGTGTGTGTGTGTGTGTGTGTGTGTGTGTGTGTAACGAATGCACAGCCGCTATTTTCGACGGATTTGCACCAAAATTTAAATGCACATGCTCCAATTTAGTGCAAAGGCCAAGACAGACTTTACATTTCCCAAATCCCATCTATGGTGGAAATAATCGATTTTTTCATGCTTCTACGGTAGTTTTAATGTAGTTTACGGCCCTTTTCTACTGACCAGAGTGAGAGCCTATAGCTGGCTGCCACGAATAGGCAGGAAGATTCTATTGGCCAGCGTGAGAGCCAACAGCTGACTGACACGAATATTAACTAGCATGCTAGCAGGCAAAAAAATCGATAGCTGCATTCGTCACAAGTGGGAAAAATTTAAATCTGCATGGCACTTTACTCCAATTCGCTCATTCGCTTGCTTAAACTCAACGTTGATTCTGATTCCGCAGAACTTGGTTGGGTGTGAAAAAGTATTTGTTGTTAACATTCTTTTTTCATTCGGTTTTTCCAGTTACGAGTCCTTTTTTAAAGCTGATCGTTTTGTGTTCATTTTGTTTAGTTCTTTTCTCGTAACAGATTTAATGTTTAGTATAGAGCTTAGAAAAGATTCGCAGTGTGAGATAGGCAAGAAGTAAGGCATATAGCAACATCAGCACGGCAAAGGGCACTCATTTAAAGGTAACGAAGGGCAAAAATATTTTAAGTCAAGTGATAGCGATTGCTGTATGAGTCGTACGATTTTTTAATCAAGCACGGGCAACGCCTGCCCATCCTGCTAGTAAATCTATATATCTATATAAAGTTGTTTGTTTGTGTTATCTAACTCCTAGGGTTTTGGAGATAGACCCCCCCATAACCGTATACATTCTGAAATTAAATTACCAGGGTACTTGAATAAGTATATTTCACTTTTATCAAACGTGGTCTCGGGGGAGGGACGGGTTGCACAAATTCCCCAAAGAAAATTTATTTCCCTTTGATTTAAATTAAATTTAAATTTGAACAAGTGATTGACTCCTAGGGTACTTGGGTATGTATAGTTCATTTTGATGAAAGGGGGTCCCCGGAAGGCACAACCCTCCGCCAACTGAAATTTTTTCCCTTTGATTTAAATTAAATTTCATTTTGAACAAGAGAATGATTCCTAGCCCAAATATAAAAGGAGAAAACCAGAAGATGGAGGTCAAATCGGCAAGGTCATTGAGTAATGTTGAAATGCATCATTTTCCTCCACAAATTATAACAATGATTTAAAAACAATCATCATTCTCTTACAAAATATGTGTGACACGCAGTAAGGCGCTGGTAATTCGACTAATGAAATATACGACAGTGACAGAGCGATATAACGGAAGACCTTTAGTAGACTAATTTTCATATCATTACCTAAGAAACCAGGTGCAAATGAGTGCGAGCGCAATTGGGCAATCAGCTTAATGAGCCGCATAGCCAAGCTAATAAACCTAATTCTGATGAATAGAATGCAATGCAGAATGAGACCGGAATTAGAAAAAAGAACATGTGACTTTGTCAAAGACAGTGGGAAAATAAATGCCATATTTATTATCACAATGAGAGCGAAATACGACACCAGAAGGATATACAATTTATGTTTTATAGATTGCGGAAAAGCATTTAACAAGGTACGACACAAGGATATGTTTGAACTATTAGGAAAACTCGATCTATTTGGAAAGGACGTCAGAATAGTCCCGAACTTATATTGGAATCAAACTAAATGCGGATGGATAAAAATGAATTGATAAGGTAATATAAAACAGACAAGGGCGGAAACAAGGATTCCTTCAGCCTCTACAGAAATAAGATATGCAGAGGAGAGTTTTGATGGCAGATACAGGATCTCCTGGACAGGATAGTAAATAAAAGTGAGAGGAGATTAAAGATCTGTAGCTGTAAGAAGACAGGACGTATGGTTCCTAACAACAACAAAAAAGCCCAAGATGCGAACTATGAATAGAAGATGCGAAAATTAATAAAACGCAGAAGTTTAAATATGTGGGAAGTGTTTCAACAGTTGGTGGCAAATGCGACATTGAAATGCGAATGCGCATTTGGTTAGAAAAAGGTGCATTCCAAAAGCTAAGTAGAGTATTAAGAAACAGGAAAACTTCATTAGAAACAGAGTTTTCGATAGCTATGTCTCATCATTCCATTTGTATGACGGTGAATCTCCCCACAAATGAAAAGGAAACCGGACATGTGGTTCTACAGAAGGATGCTGAGAATTCCATGGACAAATTGCGTAAGTATCGACGAATTCTTATATGAAAATGGAAACGAAAAGGACACTTAGAATCAGAGAAAACAGCTGAAATATCTTTGGACGTATAATGAGGAGGAAGTGCCTGGGGGCACATCGAGGACAATAGGAACAATGGAAGGCAGCAAGTGACCAACTTCACAAGCTTGTGCGAATGAATTTCAGAACGGAAGGCGGGAGAGAAAAATATTGCTGAGGGCTACAAGGGATGGGAGATGTAGAAAGTCATGATCGCTCATATCCTGAAAAGACACGGAACGTAGAAGAATGTACAATCTTTTAGTATTATGTTTTGTATCCATTGGGTACCACAAAAGCAGCCTTTCGCTCCATCTGTTATCTTTCCTTCTTTGTATGCGTGATGCCGATTTTCATTTTTGCTGTGTAATCTCTTCATTGATATGAACTTGTGACCCAGAACGATCTATTTCTTTCTCTGAGAATCGGGATTAACGTTACTCTTTTTATTGACCTTTGTACATGTTTAGATGTGAAATTAAATATTAATTATACACGTCGTACGTTTTATGCATATTAGCAAAATCCTTTTCATTGTACCGCTTCTTTTCAACTCTTTTTACTGTATTCCGGTGGGCTTCTCTTAATGATAGATTTAGTTCTAGTTTCATGAATTCCTGGACATGTTCTAATTCGTCATCATCTATTGCTGAGTGGAAACATTTCGTTAGGAACAAAGAAAAGTTCGCAGAACCGTTTGTAATACGGAACCCCCTATATGGCAGTCATTGTAGGACAATTTCCTCACAGCTGTAGAGAAGACTTCAGGGGGAAAAAAGAGATGTTGTTCTGCCGAAGATGCTAAGAAATTCTATGGATGGAGAGTGTAAGCACCGAAGAAGTCTTAAGTCAAACAGAAACAAAAAGAAAACTTAGAATCAAGAAGAGGCGATTGAAATGTCTGTGGCACATAGTGAGGAAAACGAATTTAGGAGAACTGGACACTGACAAGGCATAATGAAGGCAAGAATAGTAGAGAAAAATTGAGCAAACTCTACGCTTGTGTAAATGGATGTCAGAAGTAGAATTGAAAGGGATATTAAGACAAACATTGCGTAGAGCTACAAAGGATAGGAAGTTATGGAGAGCGATGATCAACTACATACTGAAAGGACACGGAAAAGAAAAAGAAGAATTCGATGTTAGTAAGATGTCGTTGATAAATCTTAAACGGTTTAAATATTCACTGTTAGCATTTATTCCATGACGTCACAGTTTATTTTTCGAAAGATGTTTTCTAGGTCTGCCTTAAATTGGTGAAAACCTGTCTTCCTTGCTTTAGACTATTTTATCTCTGTTATTATTATTATATACAGTCATTCCCCACTTAACGACTTGAATCCGTTGCAGCGACACGGTTGCTAAATGAGTTGATCGCTAAGTGTGAAGTTACACCTAAACATGTTGCGCGTGTGTTGGGTTTGTGTCAACCAGTTTCAGACAGTTTTAATGTCACTTTTCAACCATTTGGAACATTT
The DNA here is from genome assembly GCA_964036315.1 of Acanthosepion esculentum. NCBI lineage: Eukaryota > Metazoa > Mollusca > Cephalopoda > Sepiida > Sepiidae > Acanthosepion > Acanthosepion esculentum. The sequence goes on along the minus strand of OZ038475.1, from coordinate 156,301,970 downwards.
CTAATTTATTTTTAAATGTTTATACAGTACACTAGTGTTATGCACAGCAAAGCGTAACAGCAAAAAAGTCAAAAATAAGTTCTACATTCTATACATTATTTCTGTTTGCAATCCCGCAAATATGGTACAAGCAAAGAATTCCTCACTTAATTTATTCATTTTAAACAAACAAGATCAAAGTTTTCAAACAACGTACAATGCCGACTGTTTTTATTATTTACGAGATTTAAGAGTTCGGTTGGTGGTTAAATTGGTAAATCGTTAACTGAGAAATGATTATATATTCTCAATAATTTTTATATAGTTTTCGTTAAAACCTTGTTCCTGACTTGAATACGGCAGTGTGTTCTACTGACTGAAACGCTATTCCTGGCCAACCAAATGTAAGGGATTGTTTTTTTATAATCTACCGTTTTTTAACATTTGATGAATTGTCTGTACAATGTTTTATTCTTAAATCACCGAAGCTCAAGTCTACTTATTTATTCTTAAATCACCGAAGCTCAAGACTACTTGTTTATTCTTAAATCACCGAAGCTCAAGTCTACTTGTTTATTCTTAAATCACCGAAGCTCATGCCTACTTGTTTATTCTTAAATCACCGAAGCTCAAGTCTACTTGTTTATTCTTAAATCACCGAAGCTCAAGTCTACTTGTTTATTCTTAAATCACCGAAGCTCAAGTCTACTTGTTTATTCTTAAATCACCGAAGCTCAAGTCTACTTGTTTATTCTTAAATCACCGAAGCTCAAGTCTACTTGTTTATTCTTAAATCACCGAAGCTCAAGTCTACTTGTTTATTCTTAAATCACCGAAGCTCATGCCTACTTGTTTATTCTTAAATCACCGAAGCTCAAGTCTACTTGTTTATTCTTAAATCACCGAAGCTCAAGTCTACTTGTTTATTCTTAAATCACCGAAGCTCAAGTCTACTTGTTTATTCTTAAATCACCGAAGCTCAAGTCTATTTGTTTATTCTTAAATCACCGAAGCTCAAGTCTACTTGTTTATTCTTAAATCACCGAAGCTCAAGTCTACTTGTTTATTCTTAAATCACCGAAGCTCAAGTCTACTTGTTTATTCTTAAATCACCGAAGCTCAAGTCTACTTGTTTATTCTTAAATCACCGAAGCTCAAGTCTACATGTTTATTCTTAAATCACCGAAGCTCAAGTCTACTTGTTTATACTTAAATCACCGAAGCTCAAGTCTTCTTGTTTATACTTAAATCACCGAAGCTCAAGTCTACTTGTTTATTCTTAAATCACCGAAGCTCAAGTCTACTTGTTTATTCTTAATCACCAAAGCTCAAGTCTACTTGTTTATTCTTAAATCACCGAAGCTCAAGTCTTCTTGTTTATACTTAAATCACCGAAGCTCAAGTCTACTTGTTTATTCTTAAATCACCGAAGCTCAAGTCTACTTGTTTATTCTTAAATCACCGAAGCTCAAGTCTACTTGTTTATTCTTAAATCACCGAAGCTCAAGTCTACTTGTTTATTCTTAAATCACCGAAGCTCAAGTCTACTTGTTTATTCTTAAATCACCGGAGCTCAAGTCTACTTGTTTATTCTTAAATCACCGAAGCTCACGTCTACTTGTTTATTCTTAAATCACCGAAGCTCAAGTCTACTTGTTTATTCTTAAATCACCGAAGCTCAAGTCTTCTTGTTTATACTTAAATCACCGAAGCCTAAGTCTACTTGTTTATTCTTAAATCACCGAAGCTCAAGTCTTCTTGTTTATACTTAAATCACCGAAGCTCAAGTCTACTTTTTTATTCTTTAATCACCGAAGCTCAAGTCTACTTGTTTATTCTTAAATCACCGAAGCTCAAGTCTACTTGTTTATTCTTAAATCACCGAAGCTCAAGTCTACTTGTTTATTCTTAAATCACCGAAGCTCAAGTCTACTTGTTTATTCTTAAATCACCGAAGCTCAAGTCTTCTTGTTTATACTTAAATCACCGAAGCTCAAGTCTACTTGTTTATTCTTAAATCACCGAAGCTCAAGTCTACTTGTTTATTCTTAATCACCAAAGCTCAAGTCTACTTGTTTATTCTTAAATCACCGAAGCTCAAGTCTTCTTGTTTATACTTAAATCACCGAAGCTCAAGTCTACTTGTTTATTCTTAAATCACCGAAGCTCAAGTCTACTTGTTTATTCTTAAATCACCAAAGCTCAAGTCTACTTGTTTATTCTTAAATCACCAAAGCTCAAGTCTACTTGTTTATTCTTAAATCACCGAAGCTCAAGTCTACTTGTTTATTCTTAATCACCAAAGCTCAAGTTTACTTGTTTATTCTTAAAACACCGAAGCTCAAGTCTTATTGTTTATACTTAAATCACCGAAGCTCAAGTCTACTTGTTTATTCTTAAATCACCGAATCTCAAGTCTACTTGTTTATTCTTAAATCACCGAAGCTCAAGTCTACTTGTTTATTCTTAAATCACCGAAGCTCAAGTCTACTTGTTTATTCTTAAATCACCGAAGCTCAAGTCTTCTTGTTTATACTTAAATCACCGAAGCTCAAGTCTACTTGTTTATTCTTAAATCACCGAAGCTCAAGTCTACTTGTTTATTCTTAAATCACCGAAGCTCACGTCTACTTGTTTATTCTTAAATCACCGAAGCTCAAGTCTACTTGTTTATTCTTAAATCACCGAAGCTCAAGTCTTCCTGTTTATACTTAAATCACCGAAGCCTAAGTCTACTTGTTTATTCTTAAATCGCCGAAGCTCAAGTCTTCTTGTTTATACTTAAATCACCGAAGCTCAAGTCTACTTTTTTATTCTTAAATCACCGAAGCTCAAGTCTACTTGTTTATTCTTAAATCACCGAAGCTCAAGTCTACTTGTTTATTCTTAAATCACCGAAGCTCAAGTCTTCTTGTTTATACTTAAATCACCGAAGCTCAAGTCTACTTGTTTATTCTTAAATCACCGAAGCTCAAGTCTACTTGTTTATTCTTAAATCACCGAAGCTCAAGTCTACTTGTTTATTCTTAAATCACCGAAGCTCAAGTCTTCTTGTTTATACTTAAATCACCGAAGCTCAAGTCTACTTGTTTATTCTTAAATCACCGAAGCTCAAGTCTACTTGTTTATTCTTAAATCACCGAAGCTCACGTCTACTTGTTTATTCTTAAATCACCGAAGCTCAAGTCTACTTGTTTATTCTTAAATCACCGAAGCTCAAGTCTTCCTGTTTATACTTAAATCACCGAAGCCTAAGTCTACTTGTTTATTCTTAAATCACCGAAGCTCAAGTCTTCTTGTTTATACTTAAATCACCGAAGCTCAAGTCTACTTTTTTATTCTTAAATCACCGAAGCTCAAGTCTACTTGTTTATTCTTAAATCACCGAAGCTCAAGTCTACTTGTTTATTCTTAATCACCAAAGCTCAAGTCTTCTTGTTTATACTTAAATCACCGAAGCTCAAGTCTTCTTGTTTATTCTTTAATCACCGAAGCTCAAGTCTACTTGTTTATTCTTAAATCACCGAAGCTCAAGTCTACTTGTTTATTCTTAAATCACCGAAGCTCAAGTCTACTTGTTTATTCTTAATCACCAAAGCTCAAGTCTACTTGTTTATTCTTAAATCACCGAAGCTCAAGTCTTCTTGTTTATACTTAAATCACCGAAGCTCAAGTCTACTTGTTTATTCTTAAATCACCGAAGCTCAAGTCTACTTGTTTATTCTTAAATCACCAAAGCTCAAGTCTACTTGTTTATTCTTAAATCACCGAAGCTCAAGTCTTCTTGTTTATACTTAAATCACCGAAGCTCAAGTCTACTTGTTTATTCTTAAATCACCGAAGCTCAAGTCTACTTGTTTATTCTTAAATCACCAAAGCTCAAGTCTACTTGTTTATTCTTAAATCACCAAAGCTCAAGTCTACTTGTTTATTCTTAAATCACCGAAGCTCAAGTCTACTTGTTTATTCTTAATCACCAAAGCTCAAGTTTACTTGTTTATTCTTAAAACACCGAAGCTCAAGTCTTATTGTTTATACTTAAATCACCGAAGCTCAAGTCTACTTGTTTATTCTTAAATCACCGAATCTCAAGTCTACTTGTTTATTCTTAAATCACCGAAGCTCAAGTCTACTTGTTTATTCTTAAATCACCGAAGCTCAAGTCTACTTGTTTATTCTTAAATCACCGAAGCTCAAGTCTTCTTGTTTATACTTAAATCACCGAAGCTCAAGTCTACTTGTTTATTCTTAAATCACCGAAGCTCAAGTCTACTTGTTTATTCTTAAATCACCGAAGCTCACGTCTACTTGTTTATTCTTAAATCACCGAAGCTCAAGTCTACTTGTTTATTCTTAAATCACCGAAGCTCAAGTCTTCCTGTTTATACTTAAATCACCGAAGCCTAAGTCTACTTGTTTATTCTTAAATCGCCGAAGCTCAAGTCTTCTTGTTTATACTTAAATCACCGAAGCTCAAGTCTACTTTTTTATTCTTAAATCACCGAAGCTCAAGTCTACTTGTTTATTCTTAAATCACCGAAGCTCAAGTCTACTTGTTTATTCTTAAATCACCGAAGCTCAAGTCTTCTTGTTTATACTTAAATCACCGAAGCTCAAGTCTACTTGTTTATTCTTAAATCACCGAAGCTCAAGTCTACTTGTTTATTCTTAAATCACCGAAGCTCAAGTCTACTTGTTTATTCTTAAATCACCGAAGCTCAAGTCTTCTTGTTTATACTTAAATCACCGAAGCTCAAGTCTACTTGTTTATTCTTAAATCACCGAAGCTCAAGTCTACTTGTTTATTCTTAAATCACCGAAGCTCACGTCTACTTGTTTATTCTTAAATCACCGAAGCTCAAGTCTACTTGTTTATTCTTAAATCACCGAAGCTCAAGTCTTCCTGTTTATACTTAAATCACCGAAGCCTAAGTCTACTTGTTTATTCTTAAATCACCGAAGCTCAAGTCTTCTTGTTTATACTTAAATCACCGAAGCTCAAGTCTACTTTTTTATTCTTAAATCACCGAAGCTCAAGTCTACTTGTTTATTCTTAAATCACCGAAGCTCAAGTCTACTTGTTTATTCTTAATCACCAAAGCTCAAGTCTTCTTGTTTATACTTAAATCACCGAAGCTCAAGTCTTCTTGTTTATTCTTTAATCACCGAAGCTCAAGTCTACTTGTTTATTCTTAAATCACCGAAGCTCAAGTCTACTTGTTTATTCTTAAATCACCGAAGCTCAAGTCTACTTGTTTATTCTTAAATCACCGAAGCTCAAGTCTACTTGTTTATTCTTAAATCACCGAAGCTCAAGTCTACTTGTTTATACTTAAATCACCGAAGCTCAAGTCTACTTGTTTATTCTTAAATCACCGAAGCTCAAGTCTACTTGTTTATTCTTAATCACCAAAGCTCAAGTCTACTTGTTTATTCTTAAATCACCGAAGCTCAAGTCTTCTTGTTTATACTTAAATCACCGAAGCTCAAGTCTACTTGTTTATTCTTAAATCACCGAAGCTCAAGTCTACTTGTTTATTCTTAAATCACCAAAGCTCAAGTCTACTTGTTTATTCTTAAATCACCAAAGCTCAAGTCTACTTGTTTATTCTTAAATCACCGAAGCTCAAGTCTACTTGTTTATTCTTAATCACCAAAGCTCAAGTTTACTTGTTTATTCTTAAAACACCGAAGCTCAAGTCTTATTGTTTATACTTAAATCACCGAAGCTCAAGTCTACTTGTTTATTCTTAAATCACCGAATCTCAAGTCTACTTGTTTATTCTTAAATCACCGAAGCTCAAGTCTACTTGTTTATTCTTAAATCACCGAAGCTCAAGTCTACTTGTTTATTCTTAAATCACCGAAGCTCAAGTCTTCTTGTTTATACTTAAATCACCGAAGCTCAAGTCTACTTGTTTATTCTTAAATCACCGAAGCTCAAGTCTACTTGTTTATTCTTAAATCACCGAAGCTCACGTCTACTTGTTTATTCTTAAATCACCGAAGCTCAAGTCTACTTGTTTATTCTTAAATCACCGAAGCTCAAGTCTTCCTGTTTATACTTAAATCACCGAAGCCTAAGTCTACTTGTTTATTCTTAAATCACCGAAGCTCAAGTCTTCTTGTTTATACTTAAATCACCGAAGCTCAAGTCTACTTTTTTATTCTTAAATCACCGAAGCTCAAGTCTACTTGTTTATTCTTAAATCACCGAAGCTCAAGTCTACTTGTTTATTCTTAAATCACCGAAGCTCAAGTCTTCTTGTTTATACTTAAATCACCGAAGCTCAAGTCTACTTGTTTATTCTTAAATCACCGAAGCTCAAGTCTACTTGTTTATTCTTAAATCACCGAAGCTCAAGTCTACTTGTTTATTCTTAAATCACCGAAGCTCAAGTCTTCTTGTTTATACTTAAATCATCGAAGCTCAAGTCTACTTGTTTATTCTTAAATCACCGAAGCTCAACTCTACTTGTTTATTCTTAATCACCAAAGCTCAAGTCTACTTGTTTATTCTTAAATCACCGAAGATCAAGTCTTCTTGTTTATACTTAAATCACCGAAGCTCAAGTCTACTTGTTTATTCTTAAATCACCGAAGCTCAAGTCTACTTGTTTATTCTTAATCACCAAAGCTCAAGTCTACTTGTTTATTCTTAAATCACCGAAGCTCAAGTCTACTTGTTTATTCTTAAATCACCGAAGCTCAAGTCTACTTGTTTATTCTTAAATCACCGAAGCTCAAGTCTACTTGTTTATTCTTAGATCCCCAAAGCTCAAGTCTACTTGTTCTCATGGCTGAGTTTCATCTCAGCTATTTGTTAATATCTTGGTATTTTTGACAATAATTTGTATATGATTGATATCAAAGGGCAATAGTTCCCAAAGTTTTTGTTATAGCTACTTTTTTCTCATAAAATAGGATTACTCATTCTAGACTGAAGCTTTCTTCTACTCTATAGAACTGGTCATCTTTGCCTCGTGTGTTTCTGTATTTAACATTTTTGAAACTCAAACCTTATTTCATCTGTAGTTACCTTAGGAACATCACTTTTATTTTTTTCTTGGCTCTTCTTTTATTTTCGAAGTATAAAGGATTACATAGTGCACTTTGGTCGGCCCTATTTCTGCTGACTTCACCTTTTTACCTATGTGGGTTACGGATCATGTATCCCTCTAGCTCTTTCTTTTACTGATAGCTTCTACGCTTTTTAAGTTTATCTTTCCTTTTTCGCATTTCATTTTGCTATTTTATTCCACACTTTCTGTTTTACGTCTTTTTGTATTTCACTAGTTCTAGTGTTGATTTTTAACGCTATTATTTAATGGTTTGAATTTTCATTTTGAGTTATCTCCCTTTGTTATTGCTAGTTCCGGTGATTTTTGTCTCTTATCTTTGTTGTTCTTTTAATTAAGGTTACCAATTTGCTATTCAGAGTTAATCTGTTAACTTCGTTATTCAAAAATATTTTGTTTTATTGGGAGTGGGGATTCACTGACATCATAACAGCAGAAATTAGCCTTGTGTTCACGGAGATAAAAGCATACTTGACACGAAATAAAAGGTATAGAAATAACAAGGAAAGCACGGTAAATTGTCTGTTAATTTCATACAATTTATTTATGTTTTTGTGTGTATTGGTATGTGTGTTTTTAGTTTACAATTGTTTTAAGTTACATGTGATAAAAGGCAGAATTTACTCCGTAGTATCACAAGCTATATCAGAGATAAAGAGAAGGACACGTGTTGCCCGTACCAAGATTCGTGGCGAAAAGATTGAATTTAACGACTTTTGGCAGGATGTCCGTATTTCCGACATGAACATTTTTTGTTGCATGCTGGGAGTGTTTTATTATCTTTATGTTTTATTTAATTTATTTTAAAAACAGTTTAAATATTATTGTTGTATTTTATTTTATTTATTTAAACCCAGTGTTTAATCACAAACCCTGAATAAATACGTTCTTGGGAATTGTTCTGGTGAACTTTCCGCTATGGTAGTTAGACTTTATGAATTTAAACTCAGTACTAGATTAGTGCAAAGGTCTCATTTTATTATTGATATGGCTAAACCGTAAGTTCTATGCTGTCAGTTTCTTTTCTCGCACTTCTCGCTTGTGAACCTCTCTTCTGGCCTTTTGCTTTCCAGTCAACTTTGATTTTTGAAAATTTAAATGCAATGTAATTCTGCCTTTATAATTCTTGTTCTTTTAATTTTCTCTCTTAAAAGTGTTTCTGTTTCTCATATTCTGTAGTACTTTGTAACGCCTTGCATCTTAGTGGCGTTATTACCTTGCTTGGGGATGAAATGATTAAAACAAGAAAAGTCAATACTTGGTATGTTTTTTTTCAGGCGCTTTCTAAGTGTCTACTTGTCGCTCGCCGTAATCACCTCCACCACAACGATAACATACTTCCTTAATTACTTACTGAATTTACTTGCTACATTTTTCCGGCAACTTAATCTTTAAATGAAACTCTTACACTTTTAATTTTTTTATAAACTTTTTACTTAAAATAAAGTCGACTCATTACTAGCATTCAACGTTGTAATGGCAATGACATCATTTGCTGTTTCCTAAGAAAGCATTTGGCAATTGTCCAAACAGCGTATATCATTTTTTTTAATGGCTTTTTTCAAGTTCAGTAGCAGTTATGACTCTTTTTACTACTGATGGGGTTTCCTTCCTAACCTTTTGTTTGGTGTAGTGTAGAACGTAAACATCATGATTATGGCATTATTTTCCCTATTTATGTGCCATCCATTTTAGTTGTCGTTGCTACTAACTGTCTTCAAGTAATGCCGTTTCTGTTATTTGGTAAACTGTTTTTTTTGTGATTCTGTAGCGCCAAAGAAAGATAGTCCTTTAAGAAAAACGTGGGTCATTCGTTTGAAGCCATTTTAATTATTGAGCTGAGGTTTCAGTACAATCTTTTTAATCATTTCACCCCAAGCAAGATAATAAAGCCACTAAGGCGGAAAGGGGTTACTGAGTGTCAAAGAATACGATAAAAAGAAAGGAATGAGAATAATAAATGAGTAGGAATTAAGAAGACAGAATATAACAACTGACACTGCATTAAATTTTTTAAAGATCAAAGTTGATTTAGAAGTAAGAAGCCGGAATAGATTTTCACAACCGAGAAATATGAGAGAAGAAACTCTTAGCATAGAACTTACGGTTGCATCTAGCCATTTTAAATGTAAAATGATGAGACCGTAACACAAATCTAGTACTGCGTTTAAATTCATAAGGTCTACGTACCAACGAAGAAAGTTCATCAGAACAATTACCATGGAAATATTTTTAGAAAAGGAACAGAGAAGCTATGTTACGGCAGTGGGTAAGTGACTGAAGCCGAGTTATTTTTTTTTAAATATTATACATTACTGATATAGAAATATCACAGTATTAGTTAGATACTAATATCAAGGGTTGTTTCTATTAAAGTAACGACGTATTACCTGATGAATAACACTAAGAAGTTGTTTATAATGTGGCCTCATTACTTTGCTTTGTCGGAGTTACCTACTCCTTAATTTGTCACTAGGGGTCTCTCTCCCCATATTATAAATACTGGGCGACTTCTTGCCTCGATCTTTCTTTTCCTTCAGGCCACGTGCCGCATCCCACCTCGCGTGGAGGTGAGGTAAATCCTCTTTTTTCATTTCTTCATTTCAGCGACTACAATGTAAGCTCTCTTAGAAGATCCGCGTCTTCCCATTTGTGGGAGATGCCATGAACATTATGCACACATACACGTACGTACGAACATTCACCAAAGAACAAACCCCAATGTTGCACACACAAATGTTATTGTCCATTGTAAAATTGTTTTGTTTAATACATATATATATATATATATATATATATATATATATATATATATATATCGGTCTTGCTTGTCATCTTTATCTTCAGTTAGACTTAATTCAAGGCCGCCATTTTCTTGTAGCTGGACCTTCTAGCAGGAAAAATAAACACACGTGTTTTCTTTTCATCTTTACTACCCGGTCCTCTACAGCCTTAAAAACTGTCACAATGTATTGTTTATATTACAAGATGAAGACATGGCCTAGATAATAATATCGAGATATTGTGAAGATAACAATACTAAGGAATTTCATCTATAACAATGACAATATATTGTTTACATAATATCATAGCACAGGCATCAATACCAGATTACTGTTTATACTATATCTTGTCTAGATAACAATAACGACATTGTTTGCCTTACAATATCAAGGCCTTGTCTAGTTAACAATTTCATACTATTGTTCTTAAAACACATATCAAAAACACTACCTCGATAACAATAAGACATCGCTTACATTACAGAACCAAGACACCGCCTCGTTAAAAGTATCAAACAATTATTTATTTAACATTATGAAGACGTTATTTATATCGTCTTATCAAAGAATTATGTAAAAAAGACGCTCAAGGTATTGATTAGATATACTTATGTCCTTAAACAAAATATAAAGGTCATATTTCAACAATGATCTGAATGCATTTATTCATCACGCAATATGAAAAAAAATGTTTTGTAATCATCCACCAATTTCTCTATACAAATATACGTACGTGATATACGTAAAAATGTCATTTTGCATTGTTGCTATTTGGTAATTAATTGTGCATGATAACTTCTGAAAGCTAATAGCCATTTTTACACTCTTCTGTAAGAGTTATGGGTTAATTGTACGTGTGTAGAATGAAAAGTGAAGAAGAAGAAGAAGAAGAAGAAGAAGAAGAAGAAGAAGAAGAAGAAGAAGAAGAAGAAGAAGAAGAAGAAGAAGAAGAAGAAGAAGAAGAAGAAGAAGAAGAAGAAGAAGAAGAAGAAGAAGAAGAAGAAGAAGAAGAAGAAGAAGAAGAAGAAGAAGAAGAAGAAGAAGAAGAAGAAGAAGAAGAAGAAGAAGAAGAAGAAGAAGAAGAAGAAGAAGAAGAAGAAGAAGAAGAAGAAGAAGAAGAAGAAGAAGAAGAAGAAGAAGAAGAAGAAGAAGAAGAAGAAGAAGAAGAAGAAGAAGAAGAAGAAGAAGAAGAAGAAGAAGAAGAAGAAGAAGAAGAAGAAGAAGAAGAAGAAGAAGAAGAAGAAGAAGAAGAAGAAGAAGAAGAAGAAGAAGAAGAAGATAATAATAGCAAAATGAATTAAGAAGCATCGTGTCTCAGTGGACAGTTCACATTGAACTGACATCAGTTTTATGGTTGGTCATGGCGCGATATAACGAGGTACAAAAAAATAGAAAAGATCTTGTTCTTTATTGGCAGAATGTCGGTTTAAGCAAAATGACTTAGAAAAATGGATTTGTCTGACACTCGTAAATTGACTTGTAATTTATATCGAAATTTATTTTGCGGTGGGGAATGTTTAAATCTGACGTCTAACCAACAGTAGGTATATATGTGAGTACATTTTATCGGAAGTGAAATTGTTTATTGAAATTATTAATACGAACGCTTCTAGATAAATGCAACGCGAATGTTTACCGACCATACTTTATCACATACAAATGGGATTAAATTTTACATGGAAGGATAAAATTAATATTATATATTGATGATATTTCTGCTCTGAAGCCAGTTCGGATATCGCCAGGCGCCAACGTCCCAAGTCGAAGTTCCCCATTTCCGGAACACATCATTGTTTCACAGATTCAGCATTTTTCTAAATAATTTAAAGTTCCAATTTCTATCTATTTCTATTCGCTTTCCTTCTCTCAAACTCGTTGCCACTCAAAGCTAGAAACACCAGTCTACGCTGCTATTTAAACCGTAGATTCCCTTATTAGGAATGATAGTGGAGTGCTATTCCGATGACTTTTCCATGGTTTTGGATTTATAGTTTGCCTTCTTAGACAAGTTGCCTACCAAGTCTAGGAACCTCTGTCTACCCTGCTATAGCTCACCTTCGTGAGAAAGATAGTAGAGTGATCTTTCATTTCTTCCTCCACGGTTTTTCAGTTTTAATTCCCTTAAACTGGTTGCCACTCAAGACTAGAGCTTCGGTGTATATCGGAGAAGAACGAAAATGACGTTTCCCTTATTAGGGATTGTGGGCTACCAAAGGATATCACGTGACTAGGATTTGTGAAGTCGTTATACATAAGCATGTGATTTGAAGCATCAGAGCTACCACTGTGATAAAGGGTAACTTAGATCTATGTGGCAAAGCATATCACATGCAAAGTGATTTTTATATTGAGGTCTGGAAGAACAAACCCTTTTTTTAATAATTTAATTTAAAAAATAAACTAGTATATTTGTAGACACTTCTCGCCAGACCATTGATGAATACGAAAGTACATGAAAGACGTTATACATCATTTCTGAGGCGAGACGTTAATAATATTATGCCATATTAATTTCCTTCGTCTCCCCTTTATGCCATTTTTAAAGTTTCTCTCACATTCATTAACTTTCTAAGAGCGTCTCTGTCTCTGTCTCTGTCTGTCTGTCTGTTTCTCTCTCTCTCTTTCTCTCTCTCTTATATTCGATCTCCTTACTAAGGAATTACAGAATTCGTAATGCGCAATTCGTCTTCATAGTGCTGATCGGCTTCTCCCACTTTTTTCAATGCATATTTATGCACTGCGTGGCCCGAAGAAGGTTAGCTTTTAGCTATTAGACTATGTTTGACGTATGTGCAGCTCACACCTTATGTATATTTTTTTTTATAATTAAACGCACTTACATTGTGCTTATATATCTGCTCGGCCCACTGATCGGATTATTTTAGCATGTCAAATTTCGCTGATTCTTTAATCATTTTATTCTCTGAAGAAAATCTGGGGAAAAACAAATTAACATCAAATTAAGAACAGAATCAAACATAATGAGTGAAAAAGAATTTTCAAGAACATGTTTGCAGAAATACGATTTAGATCAGATGATAAGCTATCTGTAAGGTCTTTACATTGATGTGAAATTCTGATGCAGAAAAGGCAAGAGCCATTTTTTACAAGGACACCACCGAACATTTTGTTTTGTGTAAGCTACGCAAGGAAACAAAAAAAATATGTAAACAATTTCCTTATCAGTTTTCTCATCATTTGTAAAAAGAAATAACTCCAGAATCGAAAATTACTATTTCCATATCTTAAAATCATTATAAGATTCCTCTGGGGTGCCATTGCATGGGGTTAGCGACTACTACGCTATATTGAGTTCGATCTTCTCTCGGACTATCACATTTGTTGCCTTGTGTCAAGTAAATACATATCAAATTCTAATTCAAAATTTAAAAGAGAAGGTTTCACGTGTTTATATAAATATTGCAAGAAAAGCGAGTAATTCTTTTAAGAATAAAAATGTTAGAAAGACGTCATTAAGTTTTTCAAATGAATCTTCGAAGTTTCTGCTTCTTTTTAATTCTTCATTTTACATAGATTTTAATTAAACCCTGACACAGGGTCTCGACAATGGTAAAAGGAGTCGATATTCGTGCCGGGTTGGGGGAGGAGTGATCTCGGTCTGACCCACTGAACTAATTCTGACCAAATGACAAAACATCAGAATTATTCGAAAATCCCTTCCAATTCAGCAGAAGAAAAAAATTTCACCGCCACCTCGTACAAATATTTCAATCCATGAAATACACTGAATTTATTAAGAGCTACAAAGGGCAGGAAAATGTGGAGAACCATGATCGCCTACGTCCTGAAGGACTGCGGCAGATAGAATGAGAATTTATATTTAAAATCTCACGATAATAGATAGGGTTTCATTTTCCTTCAATCAAGATTTAGTTGTACAGGCATCCCTTGATTACTGCACATTTGATTAGTACGCTAAATTTTTTATATACTAAAATTTGATTAGTGCATACATAATACTAGATTAGTGCGGTAAAATATTCTTCAATTTACCATAGTAACTGAAAAATGATTTATTTTTTTATTGTTACTGATACATTAGCCGCAGTAATTGAGAGACTTTCCTGTATATCCGAGTTGACGACCTCCCAGAAAAGGTTTTCAGCTAAATTCATTTGTTAATGTAGATATTACCAATAACCTTTCGTATGTAGGTTTCGGGGAAAGGTGTGTGTCCAATATGTAAACAAAGAAATTCTAGAAGTATTACAAATAAACTTGTGTTTCTGCTACGGGTGTCTATTCCATTTTTATGTTGACTGCATTAAAATAAAGTTTAAAGGTCTCTTGAGTATGTCCTTTTTCTTTTTTGGTTCAGAAACAATTCATGGAAAATAAGGATACGAACGCGTAAACATGGTCGAGCTCAAGTTAGCCTCGCGCTGAGATGGGAAGACCGTGTCTCTACTTCATGAGTAAGGCTACCGAAACACGTCCGACGGTGTCGTTGGTAAGTGGACAAATTTCAGTCTTCAGTGGGGGCCGGGCGGGAAAACTAGCATTCCTCAGTGGGAATGCTATTACCGTGTGGTTCACATCTTGAAGCGAAGAGAGGGGAAGATTTTGTCCTTTCTCGAAGTGGCGTCATAAAATCGTATATGTTACCAGAAACCTTTTCTGGTTTCTTTATAACTTGCGTCACGGGAAAATGATTTTTTATTGGTTATTATTATTTTATTTATTGGGTTTATTTCATTTTCCCTACCTTAAACCTTAAGTAACCCGATTTATTTATTTCACTATTAATCAATTGTGTGAAAAGCTACAGGAAAACAAAACTTTTAATTGGGCGACAGCCGACAAGTAATTAAGCATTTTTTTTTCACTCGGCAACAATAAATGATTCTCTATAAATGAAATAATGAAAATGATGATGCTGTTTATGAGTGTAACAAAATAAATCTAAAATCTCGAGTCTTTTCTAGCCACATTTTGAATGATGTATCCATTTGATTTATTCAGGCGCATGTGCTATTTGGTAATATTCATAATGCACCGATTGAGGCGTTTTTTTAAACTACGAAGTCATGACGTCCAGAACCTGGTCTACAAGTGTCGGAATGTGCAATTTACCACTCTTGCTTACAGTGGAATACTACTGACACGTTACATTCAATATATGCAACTATTCTCCGAAATGACCATTCCCTCTCTCGGTTAATGTACCTTATAGCTTTATTCGGGTGTTTGTGATATTCAGTAACATTCTAAGAATTTTAAACATAGCCTAAACCTTCATCAGATGAGAATATAAGTGTGTATAGTATTTCATGCAAATAATGTTGTGGAAAGGAATATAAAAGCGAGACCTGCTGGTCTATAAAGTAAAACTGGGAGAGTATGGGGAACATTGCCGTAATGTGGATGACTATATGTCACTAAAATATGATAGACGAAATCAAAATAATAAATGGTAGGCAACTTTGGAGAATAAGGACATTGAGATAATCACACGCTAGACTCGAGAGATTTTGATCAATAAAGAACAAATAGACACTATTTACATTATTCGGACTATTGTCCTCATCTTTGTCGTCATATTTATCACAACGTTTAGGCCGTTGTACGCTCCGGGCTTCTTCAGTTGGTTGGAATGTCGAACTGAACCTTTTATTTCGCTCGCTGGAGTAGACTGTTCTAGTTCCACGTGACATGTCTAATGGATGTCAATTATCAGTTATCTCCTATTAATTCCTCTCTCCAAGTTCTCTACTGCCTTAACCAGGTATTGAACTCACACGCTCTTGGGGTCTGTCACTGGATCTAACTAATGCCACGTGTCCTTGAGGACATCTGTGCATGAATTTCTGGGTATTATAAACCTAATGTCTTCAGCCATCATTTTTTACCAGTGCTCATATTGCAATTTTTTGCTGTTATCATTGCATGTTTTTATCAGAGCTCATATTGCAATTTTCGTTGTTATTATTGGTTTTCTCTAGCACTCCTTATTACTGGTTCCCGTATTGTATTCATTTCTTTGCTGGCAACAAAGATGAGGACAATAGTCCGAATAATGTAAATAATGTACATAATACCTCATCTCAGAAATATAGACAGATACTGAAGGGCCGACACGTTGTAATAAATATGGCGACAAAGATGAGGACAATAGTCCGAATAATGTAAATAGTGTACATAATACCTCATCTCAGAAATATAGACAGACAGTACAAATAGGCTGGAAGCTCAAAATATACATCACCTACGAGTTACCTAATTTAACAGGTACTCGAAGAAGGCTGCAGAAATGTTGTGTCTGTACAACAGTAAGATGAAGACATCGGTTTGAACAAATCAGTCTATAATAATGACAAATTTCAATTAGTGAGAAACAAGACAAGGAGGAATGTTGAACAGTCCACGACCCAACCCATTTCGCAATTATCAGAATCTATTTTTGAATCTCGTTTTGCTCGGTCTGAGGACGTTTCAGCACTCCTTGTGTTCTTCAGGTTCACGTATTACTCGTTGAACATTCGGCTAAGTGGCAAGAAGATTTTTCGTTTGAATTTTGCACACATTTGTTTTCACTGTTAAAACGATTAGAAACCATGAGAAAACCATTAGAAACTCTGACAATTGAGTAGAATCAATAAAAGTAGCGTGTATTCCTGATCCCTGTTACAACCGCACTTCTCTCCATCAACCACCGTGACATGCTAGTGTCGAGACCTTTTGTCACGATACCTAACGACAGGCATTTTATTCATTATTTCCATAAGTGAATTAGTTGAAAGTGAACGCAAACGGCTGCAGTTCCAACTCAGCACCTGATGCTGATAGCTGTACAAATAACGCTTAGGAAACTATTCGTGTGTCCGCACGTGAGTGCCTTTCTGATTTGATATTGTATAATGAAACAGATGTAAAAAAAAAAGTTTATTAAGAAAATACAACAGACATTTCTCGCTGGAAGGGATCTTCTGTTTTCTTTGAAGTTGCCCACGTGATATAAGTTACAAGCACTGGAGTTGCGCGTACGTGTTGGAGAAATATACATGACGCTAGCTCCAAGATACAATCAATTGTCTTTTCACAATGGTTTTGAAAATTGTCCATTTAGCGAGAAATGAATATTGATTTCTTTGATATTATGAATACAGATAAATACAATCACTTGTAGACTTTACCACGAGAGAGGCGAGGAATGACAATTCGTCACCGAACATAAATAATACGATACAACAGTTTAACGTTATTTCATATTTTCTGAAAAGATTAAAATTTATGAATAAAAAATCGATAAATTCTTACCTTTTGAGATTATCGATTCCACTGAATTTAATTCGCCTTTCGTCTTGTTTTCATGAAATATACAGTTACACGGACAGCAGACTCGAGTACCCTTTAGCGCTGACTGCAATGGTTGGAACTTTTCTAAGACGAAGAGCAGAAACACAATAATCAATGTTTTATTTTGAGAACCCTTTGATAAACTCTTTCTATTTGAAAACATTTTATTTCAAAAAAAATTATGGTCGGCATAGAAAACGATGATAAATTGTTAAATTTTCTTGCACTAGAACGGGGAGCAGTCTCAACAGGTATTTTCAGTGATTGATTATAAAAATTTCATTCCCTATCAAATCTAAGTTCTTGTTAGTAGGAATAGCAAAATTAAAAATAAGATTCAACCACTTCGTAAAATTTTAAAAGGAAAACTTAAAACTTGAAAATGACAAAAATAGATAGCAATTCAAGAAGATAATAGTAAAACACATGAGGTACAACCACCTTTGAGAGAAAAAAAGAAAACACCTACTTTAACTTGCCCCACTGACGTCTTTGAGACATATAGTCTTTTTGAATGTCCCTTTTAAAACCACACTGTTCGTGCTTGGAAAAATGTATATAAATTATTTTTCGTTCTTTGTTCTTCATTTTCTCGAAAGCCCACAAGCAATCCAACTCCTCTAAAAAAAACTTTAATTGAAGTACGTGGCATGGCACTTGATTCTGTCATCTCTCTGAATCTTGTCGCATCATTCATCACTTTCTGAAATTCATACGAATATTTTGAAGTGGTATGACAAATTATACATTGCAAGATGGCCAAATATTTTGAAAACATATTTTACTACCTACACTTATGGACATGAGAGAGAAAATTTGGTAAATGAAATAAAATATGACATTAGGATTTTGATAAGCTTTTAGTGTTTATCAGAGATAAACTGAAATTGGACAACGCCTTAAAATAACCGTATCGCTTTATAGATATAATTATACTGATATATCCACCTTTTGGCATTTCGTTCTGTTACCAAACTATTTTGACGGAAAATAAAATCTCAATACTAAAGGACAACATACAGCAGGTCAAAATCGATGTCGTCCTTTAGTGTTCAGATTTTATTTTCCGTCAAAATACTTTGGTAACAGAACGAAATGCCGAGAGGTGGATATATCAGTATAAATATATCTATAAAGCGATACGGTTATTTTAAGGCGTTGTCCGAGTTCAGTTTATCTCTGATAAACACTAAAAGCTTATCAAAATCCTAATACATATTTGGTTTCATTTACCAAATTTTCTCCCTATTTAAACAATAACAGCTTTCAAAGACATTTTCACTGAAATTATTTTATTTCTCGAGATCCACATATATAAAATTCAATATATCCATAGATAGATAGATAGCTGGCTGGCTGGCTGGCTGGCTGGTGTGCAACATTTGTACGAATCTAGAAGAGTCCACAGATTAGAAAAGGGGGAATTGCTCATTAGAATATATTGTGTTTTTGAGGCTGGGTACATAGAAAAAGACAGCTGAAATTCATGTTCTGTTAACCTTGATAAATTAAAATACAGTGTAACCCGGATATAAGAGAGTTGTTGGGACCGGATAAGTCTCTTATATCCGGGTTTATCTTATATCCGGGTTTGGTCTATTATATATACATTAACACAGGCTCTAATTTGGCACCAAAGAAAATCTATCTTATATCCGGGTTTCTCTTATATCCGTGTCTCTTATATCCGGGTTACACTGTACCTAATTATTTGATGGTGAGAGAATGTCATTTATTTAGTTTCATATTCAGGAGGTACTCCAAGGAAACGACTGCTGGCAATCAAAATCAGGCATTTGAAATTTTGGAACGAAAGCTTGGAGAATTTAACACTCACATCACATATCGAAATTAAGGGAGACAGAATATAACTTACTTAACGAATTTGTGTGAAAGGGTGGCGGAACTGGTACTAAAGGAATGGTCACAAAGGAAAATTTTAGGAGAAAATTTTCCAATAAGGTTCACACTACACAAGGCCTGGGAGCCACTCGAGGTAGAGGGTTACGTTAAGGGGTAGTTTATATGGATAGAAGGTGAAGATAACGGTTAACTCTATACCTGAACAGGTTAAGATTGAATATAACTTACTTCTCGCCGATGGAATACGGAGGCAATGTTGCAATGTTTGCAACTATGGAAGTGGCCTGGCGTGTCCTAGCGGTGAAGGTTAGACCTAGCTGATATAAGGAAGGTAATTCGTCCGTGTAATTTCCATGGTAGTAGCCATAGAGCAGTGAGAGACTCGCCACATCCCGCCTGTGAGAGAGAGAGAGGTTTGTAGGTGGAAAATAATTCTTCTCCAACAAGGATTCAGAGACGCCTTTGAACTCTATCAAGTCTCGAAGGTGAGGATTTGGCAGTTTCTGCCCAAATATGACAAGAGTACTTTGATTTTCGGTCTAACCAAAAGTAACAAAAGGCAGCTTTTATTGTAATGCAACATTCTTTAAAAAAGATAACTCACTGTCAGCTTTTATTATCCTTTTCCTATTTATTATGAAAATTAAAGTACATTGATTGTAAAAGTGACTAAGTAAATTTAGAGTCGCACTTTATATTTCTAACTTCCAATCTACGAATTACGAAATCTTTTGGGGTGACCACTACTTCATTTATTCAGCACGAAAATACGAGAGTCGGATGAAAAGTTCATAGGCTGACCAATGTCATTGGAAACGGGCGAGCAACTGGGCAGTACTAAGAATAAGAACTAGACGAGATATCCTCCCTAGACACGAGCAGTGGAAGGAGAACAGTATTAAACAAAAGGGTTCAGTTCAGAATTCGCTGTAGGTTACCCAGATTAATATACACCTGATGAAGTCTGGGGGGGGGCACACAGCCGAAACGTTGTGATAACAACAATAAAGATGTGGACACTAGTTCGAATATAAATAGCGTAAATAAATGAAAAAATATATACACGAGTTATTATCAAATGTTTTACTCGTATTTCTTTCATCTTATTTCTTATGCATTTTATTGCAATCCCCAGGTCGTCATTCTACGATCGTTAATGAAGAGCGCAGATCAGAACTAAAAATAGAAATACACTAAGGATCGAACTCGCATCACTGTACCTCGAGAATCAGCCTGCCCAGGGCAACTGTGTTCCGATTAGGCTTACAGATATTTAATTCCAATCATATATCTACAACCTTCTCAAACGTCTGATACGCCAATATCTTTGTTTAGATGCTCGTCTTAATTTAATTGTTTCATTATTTAACTTAATTGCATGAACCACAAACAAGTATGATTTTCCTTAAAGAGTAAAATTAGAAATTATGAATAATATTTGTCTAGCATTTTTTATGTTTTACTTGTATTTCGTCTTAGCAAGAACAACGTAATTTTTGCTTTAATTCTGATAACCTAAATTTATTGTAATTATCTGTTAAATAATATCTTATATTTTTACTTAAAAGCATGTATATCTATAATTCTCAAAATGCGCGTGTGTGTGTGATCGGATGTTGTTTATGAGTTTCCACAGTTTTCATCCGATTTCGATTAACTTTTTTTTGTTTGATAGATAATTCTTCATTGCCGGTTTTCAGTCCAAATTCGCTGGAAAAAATTTCAACCTTGAAGGTGAAAAATCGAAAAAACTGATTTTTTACACTTTGTGCAAAAATCAAAGACAAAATTTAACTTCTGTAAAAAAAAGCGTAGAATCAATTTAGAGAGTTGAAATGCAACGCAAAAGATTATTAGAATTATAAAAAAAAATTATATTATAAATAAAAATTATCGTATATTATTATTATGACGATCCATGGAACAGTTTCCTTCCTTGCAAGATTGAGAACGCAAAAATGGCCCTTTTCAGGGAATTCAAATTGTCTACACCGACCCCCCCCCCCCGCCATTGGGGATGTGTCTCAGTTGCACCCTATTGTTGCTACTAATATTGATTTTCGTATGGGCTGACTTTAAACTTAA
Organism: Acanthosepion esculentum; assembly: GCA_964036315.1. Classification (NCBI taxonomy): domain Eukaryota; kingdom Metazoa; phylum Mollusca; class Cephalopoda; order Sepiida; family Sepiidae; genus Acanthosepion; species Acanthosepion esculentum. The sequence goes on along the minus strand of OZ038475.1, from coordinate 156,280,864 downwards.
ACTGCTCCAAGTGAACGACAAAATTTCCCAGTAAAGAAACACTCGGTCGAAGACGGGTTATACTGCTAGCATGTGAATATTTTCAAATAATTTTTAAACAGAGAATTGGCAATATTTCTTTAATACTGATGAAGTTATTTCACAACTTTTAAAGTAAATATATAAGTAAAAGTAATGAAAATATTTTAGTACACCTGAATGCATATCTATATTATAATGATCTGATTTCTGTTTGTAGACGTGCTTGTTACAGTAACATAAAGCAGCTGGCACCTCGTACTCCGCTTTATCTTGATACAATATCGGTAAAATTATCTACTTTGAAGAATAAAACAATTTCCACACCTATTTACCACTTTGTAACAACAATATGAATCCAATTTTTGCTTGTTTGAAGGCATACCATTATTATATGCAAACATCATTCATTTTCCATATGATTTTCTTTTTATCACAAAATATTTTATTACAAAATACAATTTCAAAACTTTCTCAAAACTGACCTGAAATCTGCTGCTTAGTGAGGTAAAAAATGGCTTGTTTATTTTCCTGACATGGCATCTCGGCTTCAGTTACTTTCCCACCACCATAATGTAGCTTCTCTGTGCCTTTTCTATAAATACTTTCATGGTAACTGTTCTGATGAGCTTTGCTCTATGGTACATAGACTTTATGAATTTAAGCAAAGTTCTAGACTGGTAACAAGGTCTCAGCAATTTATAGTTGAATTGGCTAGATGGAACCGTAAATTCTATGCTAACATTTTCTTTTCTTGCAGTTCTCCGGCTTCTTGCTTTCCAGCCAACTTTGATCTTCAAAAATTTAAATGCAGTGTTAATTGTTATGTCTTCTTGATTCCGCTTCTTTTATTGTTCTCGCTCCATAATGATGTCTTCTTATTCTTTCACACGCAATAACCGATTGTGTCTTAGTGGTTTTATTGCTTTGCTTGAGTTGAAAAAATATATGAGTAAAGAAAACACTTGAACATTAAAATGCTACTGAGATTTGTCTAAATACAGTGTAGTTTCCCTTTATTATTCATTTTGATTATTGTAATACAAATTCTATAAGGAAGTGACTAATAACGAATTTAAGCGTCGCTTCTCGGTTATTGATATTATGCCAATGCCAAATGCCAAATATGCGTTCGCCATTTCAATTGTATATATATATATATATATATATATATATATATATATATATATATATGTGTGTGTGTGTGTGTGTGTGTGTGTGTGTGTGTAAATTTCCGCATATCAGAATTACAGATTTGATGAGAATACATTTCCTTTTTTTCTTGTCGTTGATAAAAATATTTTATTCAAACATTTATGAGAATTTTGAGTTTCAGTTAATCATTACAAAGATAATTAATTCCTTTTAAGATCGGCAATTTGGTAGTTTTCTTCATTCAATTAATTTTGTGGATATTTTTATGATGGAAAGCGTTATCCTCAAGCTAGATTACAATTTGCTTTTTGTTTTTTGTTTGTTTGTTTTTTTGCTCATTGTTTTTTGTTTCTTTTTTGTTTTTGTTTTTCGCTTTGTTTTGTTTTTTCTTTCCTGTGACACGAATATCCTACGGTTACTTTACACTTCGAGCGAAATCGAAATTAACGACTTGATGTGGTTTCTTTTAAAAGCTTCCCGACAGATTTTATATATTGCTGTCACTCATATTCCTATGGCTTCACTTTTCAGTTTAAGCCATTCTCCGTAATCTGCAAGAAAAAGCAACCGTTTGGTTCGTAGTTTTGTTAGTTTGGCTGTTTTTTGTTATTGTTTGTCTTGATTTTTCTTTCAGAAATATAATTCCTGTTTAATCCAACTTTAAATCCATCTTAAACTTGGAGAATTTCATGAAACCTTTTGCCAAACTTTATCTAATTTTAAATTGTCTCTATTATTTGTAATGTTTTCTTTTTAAAAAAAATTCATTTTTTTTTTCATCTGGCCAAAATCTTTTTCAATTTTATATTATGAAATGATGTGTCCTCTGACAGAAATTATACAACCTATGCGGGCCATTCTGAGAGAATTAGAAGTTCTACCAACATTCATTATCGGCGGCCATAATCTTAACAGCATAAGATATGTAGATAACACACTATTGGTAGCAGACACAGAAAGTAAACAACAAGAACTCCTACAGAAGGTAGTGAAGGAAAACGAGAAGAAAGGACTAAACATTAATTGCAAGAAGACGGAATACATGGTTGTTAGCAAAGGGGAGAGCCCAACATGCAAATTACAAATTGGAGATACAAAAATGTCCAAAAAGTTTAAAAATCCGGGACGTGTTTTAACAAAAAACGGAAAATGTAACAACATTGTTCTACGGAAGGATGCTGAGGATACCATGGACTGAACATGTGAGCCACAATGAGGCTTTAGAGAATATGAAAACAAAAAGGAAACTTATTCTTAAGATCAGGAAGAAACAGTTGAAATTACTATGGCGCATAATGAGGAAAGAGGGATTTGAATATTTGATACTCACGAGATAGATTGTAGGTGTTATGGTCCATGTCCTTGTACCACGGCGATGGTCCAAGGTAGAACCAATGAAGACTAACTCGAACACAGGTATGGATTAACACAGATATATTACAAATAGAATATATGTACAAAAGAGTAGAAGTGTTAGTAATAACAATCAGGTTAGGTTAGAGAGAACTACGTTGTCTCGAAGTATCACTATTGCAATGTCTTACAGTAATCGTCTAGCCGACTGCCCGACTCACTCTCTCTGACACTGCTGCTTCCTCTTGAGGTGCAGTATTTATGGGGTACGGACTAGTCCATTACTATCATGGGTAGGTTCCCATAACAGTAGGCAAGAGGGCCAGAGAAAAACAAACGCATAACCTACTTAGTGAGCTTGAATAAATGGACGGTGGAAAAAGATTTATTTCTTCCGTTTATATCAATGTGATAGCTGGGATCATAACAAACGACTTTTGTGTCCGCTCATAACGAGTGTTCGCATGTCCTCAACGCCATCATATGTCTTATTGAATCCCCTTTATCCTTTATCCTTTGCTCAAACTTATACCCAGTCTTTTCTCTCACTTTCACTCTCTTTAACCCCCTGCGTACTAGTGGCATTCCCACCTGGCTTGGGGAGAAATGATTACAAAAATATGTAATCACTGTTCGCTGATAGAATAAGACACCGTATATATAGCCTCTAACAAATTCTGTTCTCAAGATTACTGATGGCTCTGTAAGAATATGCTGAACAAATCGATCTCTCCTCTCTTCAATCAGTTTGAAGTACTGTCATCTGCTACTGATAAAAAAAATGCTTTGCTCGGAAATTCTCTTCCACTTCCACTCTTGACTCATCAGGAGTATATACCTTATTTTCCACCTACTGAGTGATATGCGTATAAATCATTCCATATCTTCTGCTATAATCTCCAAACTAGATTTCCACAAGACATGCAGACTTAACGATATCTCCTGCAATTGTTGTAAGGAAATCTGTTCCTGTTCTCTCTACAGCTCTACAAAAAATGCTTTGCTACTTCCTGCTTTCTAGCTTGTTTGAAATCCTCTTCTGTAGTTTCTGACTTTAAGAACTTTGGTAAACCTTCTGATCCCTCTTATTATCGTCCTATTCGTCTTGTATATCTTTTGGGCAAAGTAATAGATGTTCTAATCAACTCTGAGTTGGTTAAGCATCTCCCGCCGCACGACTGTTATTCAGATAAACAATATGACATTCTCTTCTCCAAGTTAACCGCCAATGTGTCAACGGCTATTATTGAATATATTAATATTTAGATGAGAACGACAAGTCTCTGGCTGGGCTTTAGATATTTTGAAAGCGTTTGACAGGGTTTAGCATGTCGGTGTTCTTCACAAGTTGAAAAGCTATGGTGTTTCTGGCCGAATCTTCGACGATCCAATCTTTCTTAACAGTCAAGTTGAACGGCGGCGATGCACAATCCTTTCGCATTAATGCGTGGGGATCCCCATGCAGTGCCACCGGTAATCTTGAGAACAGAATTTGTGAGAGGCTATATATCGTTGGACCTACTTTTATATTCACGTATTCTTTATCCCTGATATTGAGTACTTTAACACATAAATTTAGCGTACCATAAGACTATTTGAATTTGTAGGTCTGATGAATTGGATCGTATTTACGATTCCAATGTAATAAATTATGACCATAGAGTACTAGTGTTTAAGCCTTTTTATTATAAAAACGACAGACAAGGTACTACAATTAAGCTTTTTATTTAATTTTTCTTGTCTTGAACAAGTGTTTTCTTTTCTGGACACAGAGTGTGTAGAAACTGCCCAAATGTTCTATAATTCTGACTACTTTCGGATATACTTTTAGTCATTATCAAGAATGATTTTATTTATTCAGTTTACTTGAGTGTGTGCGTTGTGTGTATGTCTTTAGTGTTATCGAGATGTTTTATTTTACGAACACAGAACATTGTGGTCGTGTTCGTAGCTAATATTATTAACTGTTGGCTTTTTCTTTTATATTATTAAGGCTTCCATTATTTTTAATCTTTTTTGACAGGTGGATGAGGTTATTATGTTTGTATTTTCTACTCGTATGTTTCGCATGGGGTCTGGTAAGTTTGTGTGTGTGTTTAAATGGGTTCTAATAGAGCTGTGATCGGATAGGTGTAACGTAAGGCGTCTGGATAGGCATGTATTTGTGTGACCGATGTAATTATTTATGAATTCGGATTGATCAGGAACACATTTGGTCAGTTTCTACACACTCTGTGTCCCAAAAAGAAAACACTTGTTCGAACACAAGAAAAATTAAATAAAAAGTTTAATCGTTGTAATGAAACACGCACACACACACACACACACACACACATATATATATATATATATATATATATATATATATATATATATATATATATATATATATATATATATATATATATATATATATATATATATATATATATATATATATATATATATATATATATATATATATATATATATATATATATATATATATATATATCCGAACGATCCTCAGTGGCCGAATCGGTTAAGGCACGTCAGGCTATATATGACGGTTCCGCATAGGATACAGGTTCGAATCCTGTCGGAGGACGAATATTTTCTATGACAATTTCTCGGACATTCAGGCCGGTAAATGTTATTTAATACTGTTTATTATAAACAGACCATTTACTTAAATGTTAAACATAAAAATGTATTTAAATATATATATATATATATATATATATATATATATATATATATATATATATATATATATATATATGAGCAACTTAACAAGATATTGATGATTAAAAAGAATCAGCAATTTTGGAAAAACAAACAATGGACAGCAGCAAATAATTGAAAAACAAATCAATACAGATTGTAAAGTCTCATCGCAACAATAAAATTGGTTTGATTAAATAATTTGACTTCAGAGAACAGCAAGAAAGGCAAATAATTTAATCTAACATCTATTTTAAAAGGATTTTTCTGATAAGCCGCACAAAAGAATTGTTTTAAAGTATCAAATGTTTAATATCGAAGTTCATAAAGGTCTCTTCAATATATTGAGGATTAACAGTGCAATTTTTTTTTGCGAAAACAGAATTTAGTCTCAAAAGCGTCAAAGAATTAAAGATCGTCACAGTAATAAACGAAAAGGGCAATTTTTTTATTTTGACAAAGCTGCATTACTCGTGAGATTATATCGATTGAACGTCTTTGTGTGAATTTTACTTACTTTTGAAAGAATTAATCCTGAAAAAATAATGAAATAAAAATTGGTAAGAAAATATATATGTACATACATTCGTGATAGATAAGACAAAGTGAAACAACTGGAATGAGAGACGTGTGTGAGAAAAAGTTTTGTAATATAGGGAAAAGTAAATAAAGACCATTTTCCATTTGCGAGTTACTTTGATGATGTATGTAATAAAACCGATAACTTCCGAAATTTAACCCACTCCAAGTAGATCTCTCCTTTTCTTTTTCTAAAATTTGTATGCCACAAGGGGATCAGTGATATTGTGTATGAGCCCGGTCTGAGGTTGAACGTAGAGAATTATGCGATCATTGTACTTTCAATATATGTTTTTTATTTATATATTCTTTTCTCTTTTAATCAGAGTGGCATATCGGGCTCCGGCTTAGAATCATATACAATATCACCAATCATCGCAAAAATATTAGTAACACAATGCGATATATAGAGAAAAACACAGAGATCGAGCGGGTTAGATCTTAAATCAAGCAGACGTAAGCGGCTTCATTCCATAAAGCATCAACACACTAGTTGCAACACCAGATGTTTCGCCGATGACACGACTTCATCAGAAAATGAATTTTATTTCACAAGAATGAAATCTACATCAGCAATACGAAACGTGATTCGCGTTAACCGTCTCTACATATTTATAATTTAACTAGTATTGTTATCGGAATTAAATTTGAACTAATTTCAACTCATGTTACTTCTTATATTCCAATTGGTAAATTTCTAAATTTTCTTAAGTACCACCTCATGAAATAATTAAAAAAAAACTCTCTCTCCCGACCAACAGCATCATAAATATCATGACGTAATCTCCGGATATCTTGGTCCTATAAATCTATTACCAACAAACTATTGTCAACACGGTAGAGTAATAGATAGCGGCTCGGATTGAGGAATCGGAGACCTGAGTTCGAATTCCAGTCGAATCCATTACGTTCACTTACCTTGGGAAAGGTATGAATCCTCTTCTTCTCCCCCCAGCTATGGGTAAACAGCAGGACAGACTGGGTTCTATAGCCTTGTATGGCAAGTGGTCTACGGCAGGATATTGGCAACCTACTGGAAAAAAATCTGCCTCGTCGTTCACGTATCGAAAGATACATGATCGCCTACGCGTGTATCACGCATGGCACATAACTGACTGATGGTCAATGTGAGACTTGATAATAAAGGTGTAAGATAAAAAATCTCAGACTGGGTGGTAACACCCTTCCTGGGGACGATGAGGGAAAAGGGAGTGCTAGGGGTCGCCAAGGTGGTATCAGAATTTATATAACAAAATCTAAGTGAGTCAGAAGGAACACGCATGCTTTCCAAAGAATAAAAACAACATAAGAGTTATGCATTTCATTTTATTTTATCGTTCTCCTCGACAAGGTGCACAAACACACAAGTCAGTTTGTAGATGCAGCCATATAGCTACAAATGTTCGCCTGGCAACTTCTCATCTATGACATCTAAGAAAATCCTTTGGGTTAGTGTCATGTCAACATGAACTGAAGCTGTAATAAATTATTTGTTATTCCGTCTGAAAACAAAGAAAATTCAGACATTAAAAACACTGAAAACAGCGATAGCAAATCTTGAATTGTGTTTTTAAAAAAATAAAAAATCTTTTAATTAAAAGATAACAGAATAAATTTAATAAACTGGATATATAAATTCTTTTGGTCTGTGTTGCAAATCGAGTTTACATTTATTTGAATTTTACAGAAATAAAATCTAATGATTCGTTTTAGTAAATAAATAATAACTATAATTTTTTATTTGAGTTTTGCACAAAGCGTGATGAAAAAAAGATAAAACTTTCGAATTGAAATGAAAAAATAAAAATAAATCTTTCAAAAATTAAATTATTCAACTGCAATTCTTTACAGAAAAAAATATCTACACAGAAAGGTAATTAAATCTTTCTAAATTAGAAAATGCCTAAATTAATGCATTTTTTCATTTGACGAGTTAGAGCAAAATTCTGCAATCATATTGTCGTTTTGAATTTTACCGAGGATTTATCTTTATAAAAGAAATCTCATCTAAGAAAATTTTCCGGAAATTTTATAATAATGTATTGATAGGGGAGGGTGATCAACTAACACAAACAGTTCTACAAAGTAATTCTCTAAAGACTTTTTAAAATAATTTAATTTATTACCACATCAAATCCAAAAACCTCATTAATATCCGATAATTATTTGAATTTTTAAAGATTTTCGAAATCAATTTTGGGTCGAAAATTTTCTCTCAAATTTCGCCTATATGACCTTCCCTGTTTGCGTAATGTTATCAGAATACAGTCCGTCTGAAGTTATTATGTAACTCACATAAACCTGAATAACTTGAATTAGCTTTGAACAGTTTTATCCAAATTTGAAACAATTAATTTAGACATCAAAACAAAGCTTGACTTAATTTTTCGGTAGTTTCAACATGTTTTGTTAATTTTATTGATTTATTATAAAAACAGCAGTCTGAATTATTTGTTTGTTTGTTTGTTTGTTTGTTTGTTTGGGGTTTTATGGCATATCAACCACTATGGGTTATTTAATGCCAGATCCAGTATTTACTAGCTATATCAAAAACGTATAGTTGGCAACATCATTGTTTCAAAAACGTATAGCTGGCAACATCATTGTTTCAAAAACGTATAGCTGGCAACTGTTTCAAAAAAATGTATCCCTGGCAACATCATTGTTTCAAAAACGTATAGCTGGCTACTGTTTCAAAAACGTATAGCTGGCAACATCATTGTTTCAAAAAAATGTATCCCTGGCAACATCATTGTTTCAAAAACGTATAGCTGGCAACGTCACTGTTTCAAAAACGTATAGCTGGCAACGTCATTGTTTCAAAAACGTATAGCTGGCAACAACATTGTTTCAAAAACGTATAGCTTGCAACATCATTGTTTCAAAAACGTATAGCTGGGAACTGTTTCAAAAACGTATAGCTGGCAACTGTTTCAAAAACGTATAGCTGGCAACATCATTGTTTCAAAAAATGTATCCCTGGTAACATCATTGTTTCAAAAACGTATAGCTGGCAACATCATTGTTTCAAAAAAAATGTATCCCTGGCAACATGATTGTTTCAAAAACGTATAGCTGGCAACATCATTGTTTCAAAAAAATGTATCCCTGGCAACATCATTGTTTCAAAAACGTATAGTTGGCAACATCATTATTTCAAAAACGTATAGCTGGCAACATCATTGTTTCAAAAACGTATCGCAGTCAACATCATTGTTTCCCCATCACATTTTAGGGGTAAGGTGTTAGTATATTTAGTGTAGGGTTTGGGAGGGAAAGTTAATTGTAAGTTGTAGTTGTTTTGGGATGGGTTAGATGTGATGGGGCATGACATGACCAGCCGATTGATCGGATCGACGGCCTTTTGGTTGGACGTAGTTTATCGTCATACCCAGGACGCGGATGTAGTTTATCGTCATACCCAGGACGCGGATGTAGTTTATCGTCGTACCCAGGACGTTGAATTATTATGCAGATTAAACTAATATTACTTTAAGGCTTCTGAAATACTGAAACATGAGTCATGGAAATAATCAACCAAATACTGAAAAACAGAAAATAACAAAATTATTGAATGAGGGAATGATCTCATTGGTGATATCAAAGGGGTTTCACAGATATCATCGAATGATAAAGAGGGCTTTTGAAAATAAGTTATATTTTCAAAAGCCCACTTGAGAACTAGAAGGAAAAAGAAAGGCTTTAAGAATTTGTCTCCTCAAGAGTAATGTAAACGAAAGCGACTTATAGAGAAACAATCACTTTTGACTAGCGCTCAGATCTTTGAACATGCTAGAATAGAGAAAATTAAAAAGGAGAAAAGGCGTAGAATTTTCTGCATATTGGGATCTGTCAAGAGGTCTCCTAGGTAAACTCCTCCCAGTAAAGTAAATATTTTAAAACGTCAAAATTGGGTCAAGTAATACATGAAAATTGACTTTTCTGAAGTAATTTTCACGATTCTCGGGAGATATACGTTGGACCTGATGGCTAGACTAAATGATGGATTTTATCGGATGCAGATGTGTCTGTGGCTAAAAGAAGGTAGCAAGCAGACGACAGTGTGATGACATGGAGTGAAATTGTCAACCAAACCATTATTGGACCATTCAAAATCGATTACAGAGTTAAACTGAACAGCTTTACAAAATAGAAGATAATGAAATGGCTGCCATCAAACATGATCTGAATCCGATCAAAAATCTATGGTCAATTGTGAAAATGAAATTATATCAAGGTGGCAAAGCAGAAATATGGACAGAAATTATTGGAAATTAAACCTGATGAAGTAAAAAATTTAACAAAATCAATGGCTTGCTGGCTGTTATTGAGTCACAATATAAATCATGGATCGATAGATATGTAGATAGATTTGGAAAGGATTCAAAGACTTATCATATGTGTCTATTATTTGTTCTATTATAGGTGCTATAGTCAATTTTCGATGATTTTATTACCTTGTAATAACAAGGTCATAAGATCATCGAAAATTGACTATAATAAAAGAATGATTTCTGGTTTTGCATAACTTTCGCCATTTTTTTAACAAATGTCCTTGTACACCGAACAGTGTAGATAATGCAATATATATAGGGTCCTTTATCTCATAAAATATGACATTTTAGCTCACTCTCTATCTCTCTTTCTCTATCTCTCACTCTCTTTCTTTCTCTCTCTCACTTTCAGATGGAAATTCAAATTTAATTTAAATTAAAATTTAATACACATTAATGGTCGCCACTACGTGATCTGTAAATAATTAAGGTCATAGGTGAACCAGATATACAGCCGCCATTGCATCAGTGGGTGTGTCTAATGTAAAATAATCTGTCTATATTTCTGAGATGAGGAATTATGTACATTATTTACATTATTCAGACCATTGTCCTCATCTTTGTCGACATATTTATTACAACGTTTCGGCCTTTCAGTATCTGTCTATATTTCTGAGATGAGGTATTATGTACACTATTTACATTATTCGGTCTATTGTCCTCATCTTTGTCGCCATATTTATTACAACGTTTCGGCCTTTCAGTATCTGTCTATATTTCTGAGATGAGGTATTATGTACACTATTTACATCATTCGGACTATTGTCCTCATCTTTGTCGCCATATTTATCACAACGTTTCGGCCTTTCAGTATCTGGCTATATTTCTGAGATGAGGTATTATGTACACTATTTACATTATTCGGTCTATTGTCCTCATCTTTGTCGACATATTTATTACAACGTTTCGGCCTTTCAGTATCTGTCTATATTTCTGAGATGAGGTATTATGTACACTATTTACATTATTCGGTCTATTGTCCTCATCTTTGTCGCCATATTTATTACAACGTTTCGGCCTTTCAGTATCTGTCTATATTTCTGAGATGAGGTATTATGTACACTATTTACATTATTCGGTCTATTGTCCTCATCTTTGTCGCCATATTTATTACAACGTTTCGGCCTTTCAGTATCTGTCGATATTTCTGAGATGAGGTATTATGTACACTATTTACATCATTCGGACTATTGTCCTCATCTTTGTCGCCATATTTATCACAACGTTTCGGCCTTTCAGTATCTGGCTATATTTCTGAGATGAGGTATTATGTACACTATTTACATTATTCGGTCTATTGTCCTCATCTTTGTCGACATATTTATTACAACGTTTCGGCCTTTCAGTATCTGTCTATATTTCTGAGATGAGGTATTATGTACACTATTTACATTATTCGGTCTATTGTCCTCATCTTTGTCGCCATATTTATTACAACGTTTCGGCCTTTCAGTATCTGTCTATATTTCTGAGATGAGGTATTATGTACACTATTTACATTATTCGGTCTATTGTCCTCATCTTTGTCGACATATTTATTACAACGTTTCGGCCTTTCAGTAACTGTCTATATTTCTGAGTTGAGATATTATGTACATTATTTACATTATTCGAACTATTGTCCTCATCTTTGTCGCCATATTTATTACAACGTTTCGGTTGTTGTACGCTCCGGCTTTCTTCGGGTAGTTGGAATGTCGAACTGAACCCTTTATTTCGTCCACTGGGGTAGACTGACTATTCTAGTTCCACGTGCCATGTTTAATGGATGTCAGTTATCTCCTGTTAATTCCCCTCTCCAAGTTTTCCACTGCCATAACCGGGTATTGAACTCCCACTCTTTTGGTCCTATCGATGGATCTAACTAACGCCTTTATCCACATGTGTCCTTGAGGATATCTGTGTATGAATTTCTAGGTATTATAAACCTAATGTTTTCAGCAACCATTTTTTACCAGTGCAATATTGCAATTTTTGCTGTTATCATTGCATGTTTTTTACCAGAGCTTATATTGCAATTTTTTGTTATTATCGCTTTTCTCTGGCACTCCTTATTACTGGTTCTCATATTGTATTCATTTCTATGCTTGGTCAGCTCAGGAGGTATTTTGTGGCCTTGCATATGTGCTGATTCCTTAAGTTTCCATAGGTGAACTATATGTACAACTGCCATAGCATCAGTGGGTGTGTCTAAGGTAAAATAATCTGACGACGCCCGTTCCTCTTCAGGCTGGTTTTGAGATGTCCTCCTCGACGAATAACACTACCAATGCTAGAGCCCAGTCACTTTTACTATTTGAACCCTCGCTGAAGGAAGATGGATTCATGTCTTCTCCAAGATCATAAAGGCAAAATGGAAGAAATAATCTCGATTAGAATTTGAACTCATCACGATTATTCCATTTTCTACACCGGTTACCGTTACGCTACCTACATTTTAAAATATTTCACCCCATTCTGTGCCTTTGTAGTGGTAAAAATGTCTCATTACTGGCATATCACTTTGGTTTATGAAGAAAAACGTCCCGGTGATAATTGAAGAGTTAGTGAAAACACTCTTTAAGTACTTCATCTATCTAGGTAGTTTCAACGAAAAGCAACATACATATTCCGACAACCCGTAAAAATTATAAATGATGTACAGATTTCTTCTCGTCTATAGTTAATGATATTTACTTCATGCTTGAAAACCAGTGACAGTTGTATTTTATAAAATCATAGATTAAATCCCCGTCAATAAATGATATCGGTAAAGCAATCGTCATCTGAAAATTTACAAATTTTTAGCCCAAACAATTCTCAACAATCTTATAGTTAAATTCATAATCTTTCGTGATCCCTCGATTTAAAAATCACAGAATACAGATTCTTAATAATGGAGATATATTCCGCCTCCGTGAAAAATATCAAGAGACCAATACCTGAGTTTCGATCAAAAAAAAAACATTGAAGCCTGACGACGTGTTCTTAATCTACTGATGTCTTTCAATGACGCAAATTCAAATGATTTTGACTTTCTCATTCTTAGCAGTTTTCTTTTCTGTTCTTTTTCCGCTGTACTCTGGCTGTGTAAAGAAGGATTATTTGGACCACACATGTCTTCGAAAATTGCTTATGTTTGTTTTGTAAAAGTTCCTATGTTATTTAACTACTTAAAGGAATAATTCCATTTCTATTTTGTATTGTTGGGATCATCGAAATTATTGATTCTGTCGTTTGGGCCAAAGTTGAAACTGCAACTTGTATAGTTTTCATATCATATATTTATAGCTTTTTTTAAAAATAATTCGTAATTTCTCAGATGGTGTGTGTCTCTATAATTATAAATTTGAAAAGGTGGGATAAGAACTACTTGGGTAAAATATAAAATCAACGAATAGAGTTCGATTTCCATTTCAGGCTTATGAGGTTATGTTTTCACCCTAAATATTTTATTAACTACCATTATTCTATCTCTTTGCTGTTGCAACGACATTGTCTTCTTAAATAAGAAGCGTCACGAAGTCGCAGAAATTGTTGACGTAGAAAAGAGTAAATGACCACAAGTGAAATTCATATCGTTAGCTTAAAGTGTGTATGCAGAAAGAAGAAATAGAGAATTGTCACTCGATACCAAGATGCATCAAATTGCAGCGGAGATATCATCATCCTATATTCACTATCATCAATAAATGACGTTTAATTTGACACCAACATATTTAGTATCATTGCAGCTACACAATTATCCATTATGTTGAGATCAATATCATTGTATTATATTAAATATCATTGTTAAAAGATACTTTAATTCAATATCAGGCTTACGGCCACATCACGTTAAACTATCGGTTCCCGAATTATCACTAGAGTTAAGCAAAGTCGAGTCTGGTGTTTGAAACTTTCAATTTCCTTGTATCGATCATGGAACTAATGGCCTTATTAGAAATTAAAATCGTCGATCCGAGTTTAAATTCCGGTCAATTCTGGGGGGGGGGTTGTGTGTGTTTTTTTTTCACTCCACACTAATAGTCATGGAAAAGGCAAGAAAATGTCTTCTTTCAGAAATCATTGTATTACATTAAATATCATCGTTAAAAGACACTCTGATTCAATATCAGTCTTACGGCGACATCACGCTAAAACTCCAGTTCCCGAATTATCACTGGAGTTAAGCAAAGTCGATCCTGGTCAGTACCTAGATGGGTGACCGCTTGAGAATACCAGGTGCTGCAAGCTTGGAAGTGCGGTTGGTGTAACGGATAATAGCACGAAATTGTTAATAGTAAAGACGAGTTCCAATTCTCGTTGGGTTCGTTCACTTACGCGCAATTACTCTTAGGAAATATATTTATCTATCTCTTCTCTCTCCAGCTATCGGTTAATTAGTAAAACTCTAAATCATTATCTTGAAAAAATTTCTTACAATCTAAAAATGTTTTCTGACTTTAAATGACCTGCAAAAGGTTGATAAGTCATAAAAAATCGCAGCAATCAATAAACAAACTAATTCAATCTCAATGGAAACAGAAGGAACAATAACCGAGCTGTACTAAAATATGAACAAGCGTAGTTATCTCCCCTAGACATTGACAGCGGAACGAGAACAAGCTAGCCTAAATGATCTAGATTAAATAAATGTTACTCAGATCCACAGGCAACTGAAGAAGGCAGAAGAACATAACGGCCGAAACGTTGTTGTAATAACAAAGATGAGAACATTCGTCCGAATATAAATAATCTAAATAAAGAAAAAGTGTTGATCTGCTTGTTAACCTCATATTTGATATCATTTCTATTCTAGACAATGACCACCAATATTAGGAAAGTCTCCATCATCGTATTACATTGACTAAAACATTAGACGGAATATCAACATTAAACGGAGTTCAATTTGATACTCTCATTTTGGGTATAACTGCCACCCGAGATTCTTTTGGGAAGGTACACATCATTTTATATTAGTAACTCTCATCAAAGAATGACATTCTATTTCATACCACCTTATTTGGTATAATATCCCACAAGAGACAAATCCACATTATTTGGAAAAGATTTACGTGTTTGTTTTATAGAATTAATACGACGCTCATTTTCATAAGATTAGATTTGGCATCAATCGTTGACCTTTGACAGCAAACCTTTGGATTGTGAGTATCTAGACTATTGTATTAGGTTAACATATCGTATCTACACCACGTTCATTTTGATGGCATCCTATATGGTATCATTGCCACCTTTTACGCAAAACCTGTTCTGTCGGAGAAATCCTATCAAATGTACTAGTTGTTATTAGTTGTCGTCATATCCCCCCATACACATCTAATATTGTATCATTTGATCCCATCATCTAAAAGAATGAAATTCTAACTTTACAGCATGTGTTCCAGATAATACATTTTTTATTCGGTTGATAGACTAGTTAGATAGGTGTTATTTTAACAACTAATTAAATTAGTATTTTCATCTTTGTCGTTTCAATTTTGTTCTTATGTTCATCAGACTTTTTCAATTTCACTCCATATGCATTAATCATTGAATCTTGGCGGGAATTTTTTTTTTTTTTGCTAATATTCATCGCGATTCCACTTCGATCTTTCGCTATTATTCCATAATGGTTAATTCACGGATCTTTAACGAATCTTAATATAATCGTGTTTTTATTTATTTGTGTGTGTGTGTATGTGTGTGTGTGTTCTTTTTAATTATATTTTTGTTGTAACTTCTTTGTGTCTTAATTATTTTCAACACAACATTTCGATCGATTCATTTTTCGGCCTTCTTCAATATAGAAAAAGAGGGTATTTGTTTTATATTAAACAGCACTGATAAAAACGCTCATATGAAAAAGAATTTATTAGGCGCCTTGCCGTGGGACAATAATTAACAATCCAATAATTAACAATCCATCCTCATATATTACTACAGTATGTTTTAATCTCACTAACTGACCAAAAGTTATAGCCTTAAATCATAGTAAAGCCCAGTAAAAAATCTTTGTGAATTTCAGTTCCAAATTCGATATAAAGTTTATTTTATTTCTATGTAATTTTATCCATGCAATTTAAAATATTTTATTATTTCCAGTTCCACTTATAATTCATTTGTTTTATAATTCTTTTTATTATCTGTGTTCGCAACGTCCTAATTTCTGAAAGACACATTCTTTTTTAATATTATGTCTCTTCAGAACACGTTCTCGGTGCAACTATAGCTGATTTTTACTGTGTTTTTGTTGAATATTTTGAGGAGAGTGCTTTTTTTCGGGGAGGTA
The DNA here is from genome assembly GCA_964036315.1 of Acanthosepion esculentum. NCBI lineage: Eukaryota > Metazoa > Mollusca > Cephalopoda > Sepiida > Sepiidae > Acanthosepion > Acanthosepion esculentum. The sequence goes on along the minus strand of OZ038475.1, from coordinate 156,264,472 downwards.
TTTGTGTAAGAGTTTGATTAATATTTTTCCGACGTTTGTTTTTACGTTTTTGTTGTACGCTGGGTTGAGCCATATGATGTTTCTCTCCCTGTTGGTTTTTTTTTTTTTGGTATTTTAAATTTAAAATTACCAGCATCCCTCGTTCGTACGCATGTGTAGTCCTACTAACATAACAAATTTAGTTCGATGAAGTCCTAATGGACGAAACGCGTCACACAAATTTATATATCGTTATATATATATATATATATAGAGAGAGAGAGAGAGAGAGAGAGAGAGAGAGAGATATTCATATATCGTTATACATATATATATATATATAAATTCATATATCGTTATACACACACACACATATATATATATATATATATATATATATATATATATATATATATATTGTGTGTGTATGTGTGTTTACCGAGGTGTATTTATGTTACTGTATGTACATATGTATGTATATATATACCCAGTTAGGTACTTAGATATGCATGTAAATACGAATTTATATATGTAAGTAGGTTGGTTATCGATATGTCTCGGAAAGGGATATATTTGATCGAAGTAGCTAAGTGGTTTTGGCTACAGTAACCAAGTAGTACAATCTAGCAGGTAGCCGTAATCGACTGGTACTCGTCGTAGTCGTAGGCAATATGCTTAGGCAATAAGCGTAGGCCAATAGGCTTCGTCATTAGGATAGCCAATGGCGCAGTACAATGGCGTCGCTCCATGTACCTCTACGTCAGTCTGTTTTTATGGCTGACACCAGCCAATCATATTACTGTGAGGGGGAACCCAGGTGTATGCATATTCATTACATCAATTATGTTGTCCATTCCATTTCCTTAGATTCTTTTTAAAGACTTCAGATAAATCTGAAAATTTCAGAATTTTACACTAATGGGAATTTTTAACTGCCTGCTTATTATGGTAAGAATCATTTTTCTCGATGTAAAATTTCTTGACCTGAACATGAAAGGATATGAAAAAATTCTAATATTTAATCATTTAGTAAGATTTTGGGAAGCTTGTTCCCCACTCATCCTTATTGTCTTAATTATTCACACCGATCCCTAACGCCTGCTCGTAGAACATGGCCCCGAGAGCTGCACTTTATCACAAACAACAGTGGCGCTTCAGTATTTTATCAATAGACTAGTAATGGCACCATTTTCTGTGCAATAAGGTATTTTAGTGAATTTTATTTTCTTCAGGACGGAAACTTCAATATTCATGTTCCTGTTTTAAAGGGTATTTCCTGCTAATCACACGCAACCCTTGATATGGATTAAATTTGCGACATGGGAATTAAGTTAAGTTTTTCTCTTTCCAAAATATCACTACCTAACTTTTTCACCGTTGTTTTCAGAAATAATCTCAAGATAACTGGATTAAAAAGAAAAGTCATGTGTTTCAAAACTAAAAAAAGTATTCTTTGAGCCGAATGCAGTTTTTTTTTCCGCCATCTTCAAACAACAAAATCACGGCAAGTATAATCAAGGGAGATAATCGTGAATGTTCATTATGTTATCTCGAAATTCCGTTGCACTCTTGCATAGATTGCTACAATAGCGTTATCAATTGAATCTTTTTGAAAAAGAAAATTCGAAACATTGAAATTGCAATGGTTCACACTTCCGCTGAAGCGAACAATCATTAGGAACATCGTTTAACATTCAAAAGCAAATTCGGTAGACTTTGTTATTCCAACTTTACCATGAAAAAGATAAAGTAGACATCGGTAAATGGTGTTCTCTTCCAGTCATAAATTTATAGAAATTCTATGGTTCTCAAGCGAAATAAATAGCACCTTTTTCGTTTTTATTCTTTTTTCTTTTTTTTTTCTTTTTTTGATTAGACACCAAGAAAAAACATGCTAGGGTCGTCTTGCCGTGGAGCTGATTGATTAACTGTTGTTTGTTTTTTTGTTTTGTTTTTTGTTGGGTTTTTTTTACAGCTTATCAACACTTTTGAAGCAGAAACATATTTTGAATTTTAAAAATAATAATTTTTTGCGAATGAATATACTACTAACATTTTCTGAGAATAACAAGAATAATCCTAATATTTAAGCCATAGCTGGGGGAGCATTGCTGTGAGATAATGTTTAGCGATAGACCATTACCAGAGTAGTGAGCTCGGTCCTTACTGAGTACTTAGTACCTGTGACCTTGTGCCAAACAAAGTTAACCTTAGTAAATATAAAAATTTAATTGATGGGGGGGAGCAGTTCTTCGTTCATTTTGTTTAATTGTTTGAGAGTGGTGCAAATGTTGGTGCGAGTAAGAAGACAAAGACAAAGAATAAAGAATAGGACTGACATTGTAAACTTCTCCCGTTGATATGGATAAGATCGTTTTAAGGTCTGCCTAAAATGATAACAACACAACAGACAGGGAATTTTCTTTCTAAAATCATTCAAAGTTTATTTTGTAGAAATATAGAGAAGATCTACCAACTTTTTGACAGCATTCGGCGTGCGTGTGTATATATGCACGTGTGTATATGCGTGTGTGTAGATATGTACGTGTGTAGATATGTGTTTGTATATGCGTGTGTGTATGCGAGTGTGGATATGCGTGTGTGTATATGCGCATGCGTGGATATACGCGTGTGTATGTGTATATGCGTGCGTGTATATAAGGCGTGTGTATGTGCGTGTGTATATGCGTGTTTGCATATGCGTGTCTGTATATATGCGTGTGTATATGCGTGAGTATGTGTGCGAGTGCGGATATGCGCATGTGTATATGCGCGTGCCTGTATGTGTATATGCCTGTATGTATATAAGGCGTGTGTATATGCGCGTGTGTATAAGTGTGTCTATATGCGTGTGTATATATGTGTGTGTATAAGCATGTCTATATGCGCGTGTCTGTATGCCTGTGAATATATGCGTGTGTATATATGCACGTGTGTATATGCGTGTGTGTATATATGTGCGTGTGTATATGCGTGTATGTATATGTCTGTTTCTATATATGCGAGTGTATATGCGTATGTATATATGCGATTGTAGATATGCGTATATTTATATGCGCATGTATATATGCATGTGTGTATATGTCCATGTGCATATATGTGTTCGTATATGCGTGCGTGTATGCGAGTGTGTATATGCGTGTGTGTGTATATGCGCCTGTGTGTATGTGTATATGCGTGTGTGTATATAAGGTGTGTGTATGTGGGTGTGTATATTCGTATCTGTATATTCGTGTCCGTATATATGCGTGTTTATATGCGTGTGTATATATGCGAGTGTGGATATGCGTATGTGTACATGCGCGTGTGTATGTGTATATGCCTGTATGTATATAAGGCGTGTGTATATGCACATGTCTATATGCGTGTGTCTGTATGCGTGTGAATATGCGCGTTCATATATGTGTGTCTATATATGCACGTGTGCGTGTGTGTGTATATATGTGCGTGTGTATATATGTGTTTGTATATGCGTGTGTGTATGCGAGTGTGGATATGCGTATGTGTATATGCGCGTATGTGCATATGCGCGTGTGTGTATGTGTATATACGTGTGTGTATATAAGGTGTGTGTATGTGCGTGTGTATATGCGTGTCTGTATATGCGTGTCTGTATATATGCGTGTGTAAATATGCGAGTGTGGATATGCGTGTGTGTATATGCGCTTGTGTGTATGTGTATATGCCTGTATGTATATGCACGTGTGTATATGCGCGTGTGTATATGCGTGTCTGTATATATGTGTCTGTATATGTGTGTGTATGCTTCCATCAAAGTTTTTTTTTTTTTTTAAGCTTTTCACCCCAAGCAAGGGTGGAAGCCACTAGCACGCAAGGCGTTACAGAAGGTTTGGAGGAAGAGCAGTAGGTGTGGTAGAGGAAAGGATGTGGAGAAAGATAGTGGATCGATCAAGGCAAGGGGGTTACAGAAGATTTGGAGTGATATTGTATTTGTCAGGGAAACAGGAATAAGGAAGGGAGTTACACAGGCGAGATGTGCGAGACATGAAGCTATTGGAGTAGAAGACACGTCTACATCTAACAGTTTCAACGGTGAAGGGGGAGGACAGGATCCCAGCCTCGTAGGATGCTTAAATTAATGAGACCTGGGAACCAGCGAAAGCAGCTCATCGGAGCAATTACCGTGAAAGTATTTGTCAAAAAAGACAGAGAGAGGCAACGGCGCGTCTGTGAGAGAGCGACTGCAGACGAGATGACAGATCAGGGCCAATTACATTGCATATCCGTCTCTGGATCTTATCAAGAACCCAGAGTCAAACAGCAGGGGCTCCAGACCATATATGGCAGCAATACTCCATGCAAGGGCGAATGGTTGATTCATAGATTTGGAGGATCGATTCCGGGGAGAAAAATTTCCTGGCCCGGCACAGGGAGCCAACTTTCCTTGCGGTGGATGAAACAATTGACTCGATGTATTTGTTCCATCTCAGATCAGCGGACAGCATGAAGCCGAGCAGCCGCAGAGAGGAGCTCTCGAGAAGTTGGCCTTCAGACATTCTAATGGGATGCAGGGATGGATCCCTGTGGTGGTTAATAGAGAGCAGTGTGCAAATCTCCGCTGTTCTATACGAAACATATTTAATCCAAAATGAAACTTTATGAAGAAAAATAGAAATTTATGCACATATCATTTCACTTTTTATGAGTAAATCTTTGTCTAATTCCTGTTTGAGAAAGTCACTTATTTCCTCCACCCCAGAGTTGGGGTTCAAGCCCAGATAAAAGAACAAAATAATCTACGCGGCAACAATATGTTGGGTTGATTTTTTAAAGAAAAGTCCTTATTTAAAAATGTACGTCTCACAAAACTATAAAATATGAAATCAATATCGTTTGTTTTTCTCCCGGAAAAAAAAAGTAAACGCAAACTTTAGACTATGTTATTATTAAAGAAATAAAATAAAATATTAATATATTAACATAAATTAATCAATATAGTAATAAACTCGACATTGTCAAAAGGAGTGATTTTCAACTATTACTGACATAGACGGAGCTGAATATTTTTTTAAAAATCGCAGACCAGCATCAACCACAGAATCTTCTTGAATAAATCTACATTTTTTAAAATTTATTAATTACTCATAGTTTAAAATGGTTTACTATCAGCTATTTTACTAGTGTCCATAAATGTTCCATAGAATTTAGTCATTAAATACAAGTTTATTTTTCATTAAATTAGTTTGACTTTAAAATAAAACATAAACATTTACTATTTCTATAATACATTTCCTAAACTTATCTATTAGTAAGAAATTAAATAAATCATTTTTTTCATCGAATGGTTACGGGGGTCCACAAAAAAAAAGAGAAAAAGTGGTTCATGGGTCAAAATGGTTGAGAACAACTCGGTTAGACAAATCTGAGAGATGCTATGTCTTGGCCGAAAATCGTTGCACAAGTCGTAAAGAAAGATCTGTGGTGAGGTTGGATACTTCCTTGGATAGGCTATATAATCCACAGATCTACTTATTTTCGCGCTCTCATTACTGAGAATCCACACAGAGAATAGCAAGTTGGGGTTCTAGGGTAAAGTTTTAGTAGAACATAGAGCAATTTCACTTCAGAACAGTTGTCACAAATGAAACTTTGAATTTCTACAGTAATCTACGCCATATTAAAATACTAAAAATAGAAAACAACTCTAAAACTAGAAAAGGAGATCAATTGGTATAAATTAGCGTTTCTTTTATTCTACAGGATGTTTTGATTGTAAAAGAAATTTTTAAAAAATTTTATGACCTATTTTACCATACATGTTCCATAGAATTTAATTGTCAAATTAGTTTTGCTTCAAAATAAAGCATATACTTTTATTATTTCCATAATATAATTCCAAACTTATCTATTAGCAAAAAATAAAATAAGTTTTTTTTTCATCGAATGGTTATGGAGGTCCGCCAAAAATTAAGAGTAAAAGTGGTCTATGGGTCATAAACGGTTGAGAATTTAGATGAACCGCTTTTTGAAATTGACTTCAATAAACCTTAATCAACGTCGAAAACTTTTATTGGTAGTAATGCAATTATTCTCTGCCAAATGTTCCAAAAAGTAGACAGACATTTGTCAGTCTACCAAAGCACAAAATATTGAATTGGAATGGCACTAATGGTGCTACATACCTGAATCCCACCAGAAAAAATCAGAACGTGTAATTATCAAATGCAAAACACTTCAAATACCCCAGTCTATAGATCTTATAAAAAATTATAGGAGATAAAGAAATTGAACATAGAATAGGCTGCGGTAGGGGTAGTTGCAAAGCCAAACCTAAAACTTAAGAACACGAGCCAAGTTCTTAAATAGCGTCTCATATAAATATCTTGCATGGCATCCAACCCGTTCAAAAATGTGTCAACTGTATACAATCATTTTCTTAGACCAACGCTTAAGAATGTCTTTTAGCGAATGAAGCTTCTAGGTCTTATAGAACCTCATTGCCTGAAGCAAAAGTTTTCATTGACACATATTTCTTTAAAAACGACAAACAAGGATTGTTTTTTAAAAACGTTTCGTACTTACTTTCAAGTGAGCAAATGTTTGCATTCAATTTCTTGGCAGTTATGTAACATTTGCTGGTCATGTCAACCGGGAATGCGCAAAGTTTCAATAAAATTCGCTCACAAAAGAACAGTTTAAATGTTTGGTTTTTATCGCAGGATTAAAATCTCCTACTCATGCTGATGATCGCACCCGACTTCTTTCAAAACTAGAACAGGACAAAGACATTACGTTAAAAGCCTTCACCGCTGAATGCAATAATTTATTAAGCATCAAAAAAGACACTATGTTGGTCCAAAAACCGACGGTTTATCACTAACCAGCAACATCCACGCGAGAAAACAACCTCGTGATGAAAAGAAATCTTCCTCAAAATGTTGGCATTGTGGCGACTGGTATTATGCATGCTTTTGTCCGATCAAGAAACCTAAGTGCAATATTTGGCACCGGGACGGACATAAAGAAGGATTTTTTCAATCCAAATTCATACAAAAATTCAACCGAAAATTCAACCCGAAAAAAATTTCAAAAACGAAACAGGAAAATGTCCGAAAAAACACAATGTTTGCGACATTCAAAATGGATTACGAATCCCATAGAAAATATATTTTTATTTGTTAACAACAAACCAGTTCGTTTCCAGTTTCGATAGAGCATCGAATATATAATGTTGATAACGCATTCGACTTGGGAACAAATTGAAAAGACACGTGTGTCTGAAACAAATCATGTAGCAATGAACGCGCCTGTAAGTACAATTCCTTTAACCGGTGAGATAACTTGCGATGTTTCCTTTCGAAATAGAATATTTTCTTGGGGTGTGTTATGCCGCAGATAATTCGGAATTAAGTTTAATTGGTCGTGACTGGATAAAACAACTTAACCTTTTTGAAAATACTTTCAAATCTGTGTTCAATACATTTAACCTCATCTCAGTTTTTGATATTGAAAATCATTTCATGGAGGAACTTAAAAATATGAATCGTGACATTTCTCAAGATGGACTTGGGTGCTGTAAAGAATCTCCCAGGAAAACTACACTCAGTTCCTGCCCTATCCTTAAATCCCCCTGGTCAGGCCTTCACATTGATTTTGCTGAACCCATCAAAGGGCAGTATTATTTTATCCTCGTTGATACTTACAGCAAATGGCCAGAAAATTTTCAGATGAATCGCATCACCTCAAATGAAAGAATTCTTAAGTTAAAGCAAATCTTCAGTCTATTTGGGGTCCCACAGTTATTAGGTTTTGATAATAGCAATGCATTCACTTCAGCTGCATTTAAAATTTTCTGTGCTCAGAATGGTATTCAATACATTAGGACACCAGCCTTTCATCAAATGGACAAGTGGAGTATTTTACTGATACCTTTAAGAGAGCACTTCTCAAACTCGAAGGGGGGGTATCACACAAGAAGTATTAGAAATATTCTTTGGAAGTTACAGAGCTACAATCCAAACGCATTGGGAATTCACTAGCAGAGTCACTGATGAATCGTAAAGTTCGTTTACACAAAGATGCCATCCATCCAACTACAAACCATTCCTTGATAAGGAACACACGGTGATGGAAGAACAATTTAAACTTCATCATTGAGCAGTAGATTGCAAATATTCACCAGAACAAAACCTGTACTTGCAAAAGATTACCGGAACGGTAAAGAAAAATGGATCCAAGGACGCATTATACCTCGGTCTGGAAATGTTACGTATGGCGTGGGTATACAGTCTTCAGTCTGGTTTTGATATGCAAATCAATCACGACCATCAAACCTTCCAGATACCAAATCAAACTCCCTTTTACCACTGGAAATTCTATTGGACAGCTTAGAACTGCTTCATCAAAGTTCCCAAGAAATGCCAAGAGATAAACTTAGGACCCCAGCAAAAAGGGCACCAAGGAAATCGTATCGACTATGAAGTAAGCAATACTGACTGCAATTAAACCCCCAACAAAAGGTATACGGACACAAGGCTAAAAAGTGAGGTGTTAGCGGGATGCTAACTTACTCAACCACTAAAGAACAATAACTCAAAATACGATTGAGTTACTTCCCTTGTCCGCCAGTCGGAGCGTGCACTTCTGAATCCAACGTGGGGACAAACTGACATGCACATGGCAATTCATGTTTTAGATCCAAACAAATACTTCTTGTTCTCAGGCAGTAAATGAACAAAAGTTATTTTATTAGGTTTTTAAATACACTTGTCTTTTATTTCCATTCGTTTTTGTTATATAACAATTCCCTTCCTTAAAGATTTGAACAGTTAAAGGTTTTCGGTTACTGTTTATTCCATAGACGATTTCATCCCATATAACATAATCCAGGAGAAGAAGAATTTATCAACACAAGAATTTAGGTGTGACGCGAAATCCCACTCAAGCCCAACCATCCGGGTATATGACGTTTTTGAGCGTGATTTTTGGAATAACTTTATACTACTAAAAATAGTAACCAATGAAGAGAACATTTAAAACATTAGATGATAATGGTGAAATTAGTCATTTCCATACGAGAAACATTCTGCATGCATTGACCGAATAGTTCGTGGTAGTGTAGGGTAAAAATTTTAAATCATTCTATTGAAATTGTTTTATTTACATTATTCGAAAAATTGTCCTCATCTTTGTCACCATATTTATTACAACGTTTCGGCCGTTGTACTTTCCGACCTTAGTTGGAATGTCGAACTGAATCCTTTATTTCGCTCACTGGGGTAGACTGTTCTAGTTCCACAAGCCATGTTTGATGGATGTCAGTTATCAGTTATCTCCTGTTAATTCTCCTCTGAAAGTTCTCTACTGCCTTAACCGGGTATTGAACTCACACACTTCACTGTCACTGGATCTAACCAACGCCTTTATCCACTGTGCCATGTGTCCTCAAGGCGTTAGTTAGATCCAGTGACAGGACCCAAAGAGTATCAATTCAATACCCGGTTAAGGCAGTGGAGAACTTTCAGAGGGAAATTAACAGGAGATAACTGATAACTTACATTTCATTAAACATGGCATGTGGAACTAGAACAGTTTACCCCAGTGAGCGAAATAAAGGGTTCAATTCGACATTCCAACCACCTGAAGAAGGCCGGAGCGTACAACGGCCGAAACTTTGTAATAAATACTGCGACAAAGATGAGGACAATAGTCCGAATAATGTAAATAATGTACATAATGCCTCATCTCAGAAATATAGACAAATACTGAAGGGCTGGAACGTTGCAATAAATATGGCTACAAAAATGAGGACAATAGTCCGAATAATGTAAATAGTGTACATAATACCTCATCTCAGAAATATAGACAGATACTGAAATTATTTTTGTTTTTTTGTTTTGTTTTTTTTGTTTTTTGTTTTTTTTTCAGAAAATCTGGCTCTCAAGTCCATTAACAGTTATTACTCCTTCTAGTATTAATAGGATTTCTTCCCAAACTTTTTGTTTACGGTCGTGTGGAAAGTCAACATCTATTTTCCTGCTAGTTACACGGGCTGTCCATTTTAGATGTTGCTGCTGTTCGAAGTTCTGGAGCGCCAATACATAGGTTCTGGTTAAGGTTCATCTTTGTAAGGTTTATAGGATTTAAAGACATATTTTCTGTTATTAATAAAAGCTATTTTAACTTTTTAGATAAGAATTAAAGCATATTTATTATCACTTGTGATAAACAATAAAATTAAATTTGAATTTATATCATTTGATGAATTCACTTCATAATAACACGAAGTTTTGACCTTCAACATACGTTTGAATGTCTACAATAATTCCTTCATTCTTCTTTCTGCACTTACAGTGAATTGAAATCTTCGTTGGTTTAATTTGTTAATTGCAGTAGAATACTAATTTGAATATGAGACTTTTGCAGCGATAATCTTACGCTATTTTCTTTTGGAATATCAATTGGAATTCTTTCGAGGAACCCTTATAAACATTGGTTGTAAGATAAGACACATATTAGTTTTATGGTTTATTGATTCGTTTCTGTGACAATTTAGTTCCACAAAAGACTGAATATTGATCGATTAATAAGAATCCTTTCATTTTAGTTCCATTAAGAATATTGGAAAACGGTTTTCCTCTCCATGCTTTTATGTTTTGGTTCATTCTATTTTGCACGTCCGTTTATCTCGACGCCTGATAACATTAAGCAATCATGTTATTTACTGGCAGAGCAATTCTCTAATACTTTGCCGAAAATATCGCAAATATAATAAGCTACAATTCGAGAAACTTATTTATGAACTTGCACGAAAATGCAGGCATATAGAGAAGGTATGTTTGAGATGGTCATAGATATATTTTGACCAATTTCCACGTCTTGTCTTTATTACAATGACAATGTTTCAGCCAGTTTGACTTTCTGTTTTTCTGTAGAACGCGACACATGTATTTACATACGGAAAGTTGCAACAGGCCAAACAATCTGATAAAGACAACAGAAATACTTCAATTATTGTATTATCGTAAGATTTTATCTCAAAAATGTAAAAAGAAACATTCTGATTTACTGTCATAAAGACTTACGGTGTAAATACCTTCACCTCTAATACAAATATTATGAAATTTTGAACAATTTAACATAGTTTAAAACATCCAGTGTTGATTTAAGCCCAGGTTTAAAATAAAATCAGTTTCATGAGATTTGTAAATGCAATTCAAATCCTGCTTACCTCTGTTGGAATAACCCCTCTCTGATTTTGACTGTCTTCGGGAGTGTAGCCGTTTGGGCAATTGCGGATTGGTTAAGGTATTTAGCCGATAGTTTGGGTGGGTAGCCGCTGAATCTGAGGAGTTCATCTGGAATTTAACAGCTCTTGTTTTTACGGCTATTGGGCTTCCACTTACTTTCCTCACCAGATCCTGGTGGGAGCCAGTTTATTTACCGACCACTCAGGTTTTAAATTCAGAGTTCTCCTTCTCCTCGACCTGTTGCCACCAAAGCTATAGGACCCAGTCTGCTATTTACTTATAGCAATAATGCTTATGATTTATAGATTATTTACAAGAATTCTTTCGCTATAATATTTCTGGATAAGTACAGAGAAACGACAATCAAAAAAGCAGAACTCTCAGAAAATATATTTTCTTTCCTCATAAAAATTATATTATTTAAAAAAAGTAGAAATTAAGCAATATTTTACAGGATGAATTTTCTTCTTCCCAACTCGACGGGAGATTCCTTTAAAATTTTGAATATTTGCGTGATTAGTGGTATTATAATTTTTTTTTATTTCAAAACTAGCAGCATGGCCCGGCGTTGCCCGTGCTTGATTAAAAAATCGTACGACTCATACAGCAATCGCTATCACTTGTCTTAAAATATTTTTGCCCTTCCTTGCCTTTAAAGGAGTGCCCTTTGCCGTGCTGATGTTGCTACATGCCTTACTTCTTGCCTATCTCACACTGCGAATTTTTTCTAAGCTCTATACTAAACATTAAATCTGTTACGAAAAAAAGAACTAAACAAAAAGAACACAAAACGATCAGCTTTAAAAAAGGACTCATAACTGGAAAAACCGAATGAAAAAAGAATGTTAACAACAAATACTTTTTCACACCCAACCCAGTTCTGCGGAATCAGAATCAACGTTGAGTTTAAGCAAGCGAATGAGCCAATTGGAGTAAAGTGCCATGCAGATTTAAATTTTTCCCACTTGTGACGAATGCAGCTATCGATTTTTTTTTGCATGCTAGCATGCTAGTTAACATTCGTGTCAGTCAGCTGTTGGCTCTTACGCTGGCCAATAGAATCTTCTTGCCTATTCGTGGCAGCCAGCTATAGGCTCTCACTCTGGCCAGTAGAAAATGACCGCAAACTACATGAAAGCTGCCGTAGAAGCATGAAAAAATCGATTATTTCCACTATCGATGGCCTTCCCACGAGCATGAGCATGTAAATTTTGGTGCAAATCCGTCGAAAATTGCGGCCGTGCATTCGTTACACACACACACAGACATCCTGCCTTTTATAGATAGAGATACGAAACACAACAAAAATTATTAAAATAATTTAATGTTTTTTAATTTTTTATAATGATCTTGAAACATTAATGTCATTAAAGAAAATGTTTTCTCGTCAGGAATTAACAGTATTTATGAAAAAAAAATTACCAAAAATTTCTTCATTCATTGTTCAGTAGCAAAATTAGTTTCTCGTAATAGAAGGCATATTAGATTTTATGTTGTAAACTGATATCTTCAGAGATTATTTGCGGCTGAATTGGTATATCTAGATGCCGAGAAGGTATCGATAACACCGAAAATGTTTTCAAAAAACAATAGAAAACAAAAGTTGACATGTCGAAATTTGAGTAAATATTTATTCCATAAAAATAAGAATAAAATATTAAAGTTTCGACCTGTTCGTTGAAAAAAGAATTGACCTGTCATTAACCAAGACCAAATTCATAAACAACTAAAAATATTACTTACTCACCGGCTTGAGTAGAATGCTTTACGTTAGGGTCTTGACATCTGCAAAGGAAAAGAGAAGAGGAAGTATCTTTTGAAAGGATGAGTTTTTTAAAGGCACCGGTTAGCTAGACAGCCGATTGCTATTACTATGTATCTTCTCTACAGGTAATCACCTGTATCGGCACCGAAACTCACTACCTTTTATCTTCTTTATTATGCAAACCTATATACATTAAATAAAATTTTTATGTCATTTGAAACAAGTTATTATTAATCTAATAATCTACTATCGTTTTCATAAAATTCTGTTATGTTCAATTTTTTGTGATATTTTAATTTTTTAATAAGTATACCATTCGTCCATGCTTAGAATATTGCTGCCACTTAGGGTCTGGTGCTCCTGCTATATATTTAGAGATCCTTAAAAATCCAAAGAAAAATCTGCAATATTATTTGTCCTGACTTGGTATCTCGGCTTCAGTCAATTTCTCACCGCCTTAATGTAGCTTCCCTGTGGATTTTCTATAAATAATTTCATAGTAAATATTCTGATGATCGTTCCTGTATGAATTTAAGCGCAGCACTAGATTGGCGGCAAGGTCTCATCATTTTACAGTTGAAATGGTTAGATTTAACCGTAGATTCTATGCTAACAGTTTCTTTTCACGCACTTCTTCCGGCTTCTTGTTTTCCAATCAAGTTTGCTCTTCAAAAATGTAAATGCAATATTAGTCGTAATCGTCTGTCTTTTTAATTTCTGTCTTTTTCTTGTTCTCTCTCCTTTATAATGATTTCTTATATTCTTTCACACTATGTAACCTCCTGAGTCTTAGTGACCTTCTTGCCTTGCTTGAGGGTGTTTTTTTTCCAAAAAAGCTCCATAAGAAATGTGTAGTGATATAAAAAGGAGAAACTGATGTGTGTCAGCGGAATTGGAAATATTTTTTAATTTTATCCAAACTTTACATTATTTACATGCGGACTACCTCCCTATTTTTTGTTGTTATCACAACATTTCGGTCGTCGTGCTCTTCGGCCTTCATCAGGTGTTTGTCGACCCGAAATTTACTATTATTAGGTTTATTTTTAGCTGATCTCTTTACTTAGAAATAAAGACGAAAAATGTTTGGAGAAGTTTTCTTTGCAAGCGTAGTTAAAATTTACTAAATCCTTGGTGCAACTTGAAATGTTTCTTTTCAGGCATCATACATTCCAATCAAATGTTTTAAGATGAACCTAAAAATCAATAGCAAATAAAAAGAGGTTAATGTCGGAATTTTTTTAGATGAGGCATTATTACTATTATATGCCTTTATATCCAGACTAGCATTCTCATCATGTTTGTTGCACTCACAACGTTTCGGAAGTTTTGGCCTTCTTCCGGTGTTTCTCAACTCAAACTCAAACTGTTTATTCAATTTGCTCAATCCCTGGATTTGGCAGTGCAGAAAAGTTACATATTCTGGTTCAGTTGAATAAAAGGATAAACAAAACAAAAAAGAAAAGAAATAGAATGGAGAGTATTAACTGACACGAGTTGTCGCCCCTCCGCATGGCAAACTGAATGAGAAGAATCTACGTTCAGGGATTGAATAAAGTGTTCGGTTCAAAATTCCGAAAAGACAATCAAAACGGAGAGAGAGCTGAAGAAAGCTGTAAAGCGCAATGGCCTGAGACATTGTAAGTATAAAAAAACAAATATATATAAGAAGAATTGAATAAGCAGCTCCTAAAAGTCTTCTATACATGTACAGAGGTAAAAAGTGTATATTATAAATTTCTTCAATCTTTTCATTGTTCAGTACCAAAATTAGTTTCCTGTAATCGAAAATTCTGGCAATAAAAAGCGAAATTTCTGTCAATAGAAGGGGAAATTTCTGGCAATAAACAAAATTTTGACAAAAATATAATTTTTATTTCTCGCCCGAGTCCGTCCTTCAAATCTATAAATCAACCATCTGTCCTTGCATGGAATATTGCTGTCATATATGGTCTGGTGCTCCCGTTATGCGTCTCGAGATCCTTGGTAAAATCCAGAGACGAATATGTAAGATAATATGTCCTGATCTAGCATCTAGTCTACAATCGCTATCCTACAGACGTGCCGTGGTCTCCCTCTGTTTTTTCCACAACTATTTTCACGGCAAGTGTTCCGACGAGCTACTTTCGCTGGTTCCCGGACTACATGAATTTAAGCGAGCTACCAGGCTGGCATCTCGGTCCCACATTTTTACTGTCAAAACGGTTAAACGTAACCGCCTCTTCTACTCAAACAGTTTCTTCTCCCGCACTTCCCATCTGTGGAACTCCCTTCCCCTTACTTGCTTCCCGATGACTATAATCTTCAAATATTCAAGTGTAATGTCAATCGACATCTGACACCATGAGCTTGTTTCCCGTCCTTCTCTGTATCCTTTCCTCAAACACACCTCTTTACTCTTGTTCTCAATCCTCTGTAACCTCTTGCATGCTAGTGGCACTCCCGCCTTGCCTGGGGTGAATTGCCTTAAAAAAAGAAAGAAAGAAAGACGCCTACCCCACAGATGAATCATTGCTATCGCCTACTACTCTATATTTATACTCTGGCAAATATTCAAACGTACTCCATTTTTTTAGTTCCACCAGTTCAAATCTTCATACCTAAGAACCCCCACCAGGACATGTTCACGGTGCCAAATAATCCCTATTCTCTTCGTGTTCCTTTGATAAGGAGTTAACTTTACTGAGATAGCTTATTCCCCAGAATAGTTACTTTGAGGAACAAGTTCCCGCGAGGATGTTTCCCTGACAACTACAATCTTGCTCTCTTCAAGTCTAAGGCCAACCGATATCCATCCCATACGTCTTCATAATGAGCATTTCTTCATCCCCTCACTTTTATAGGAATCTCGCACTGCAAGTTTCAGTTTTGAGTGGCCCTTGGGCCTTGTATTAGGTGAACTAACAGTAAACGAAATAATACTTTCTTACATAGTCATGGTATAAAAAAGCATTTACTCTATGACTTAAGATTTGTTCAGCCATGAAGCTTCCGTGATTAATTCATTATAGGTGTTGTGCATCCCATCTCATATTAGGTAATTCTCGATTTATAATGAAATTTCATCTCATATTAGGTCATTTTCGATTTATAATGAAAGTTCATCTCATATTGGGTCATTTTCGATTTATAATGAAAGTTCATCTCATATTAGGTCATTTTCGATTTATAATGAAAGTTCATCTCATATTAGGTCATTTTCGATTTATAATGAAAGTTCATCTCATATTAGGTCATTTTCGATTTATAATGAAAGTTCATCTCATATTGGTTCATTTTCGATTTATGATGCAGGTTCATCTCATATTGGGTCATTTTCGATTTATAATGAAAGTTCATCTCATATTAGGTCATTTTCGATTTATAATGAAAGTTCATCTCATATTAGGTCAATTTCGATTTATAATGAAAGTTCATCTCATATTAGGTCATTTTCGATTTATAATGAAAGTTCATCTCATATTGGTTCATTTTCGATTTATGATGCAGGTTCATCTCATATTGGGTCATTTTCGATTTATAATGAAAGTTCATCTCATAGTAGGTCATTTTTGATTTATAATCAAATTTCATCTCATATTAGGTCATTCTCGATTTATAATGAAAGTTCATCTCATATTAGGTCATTTTCGATTTATAATGAAAGTTCATCTCATATTGGGTTATTTTCGATTTATAATGAAAGTTCATCTCATATTAGGTCATTTTCGATTTATAATGAAAGTTCATCTCATATTAGGTCATTTTAGATTTATAATGAAAGTTCATCTCATATTGGTTCATTTTCGATTTATGATGCAGGTTCATCTCATATTTGGTCATTTTCGATTTATAATGAAAGTTGATCTCATAGTTGGTCATTTTTTATTTATAATCAAATTTCATCTCATATTAGGTCATTCTCGATTTATAATGAAAGTTCATCTCATATTAGGTCATTTTCGATTTATAATGAAAGTTCATCTCATATTAGGTCATTCTCGATTTATAATGAAAATACATCTCATATTAGGTCATTTTCGATTTATAATGAAAGTTCATCTCATATTGGGTCATTTTCGATTTATAATGAAAGTTCATCTCATATTAGGTCATTTTCGATTTATAATGAAAGTTCATCTCATATTAGGTCATTTTCGATTTATAATGAAAGTTCATCTCATATTAGGTTATTTTCGATTTATAATGAAAGTTCATCTCATATTGGTTCATTTTCGATTTATGATGCAGGTTCATCTCATATTAGGTCATTTTCGATTTATAATGAAAGTTCATCTCATATTGGGTCATTTTCCTTTTATAATGAAATTTCCTCTCATATTAAGTCATTTTCGATTATTTAATGAAAGTTCATCTCATACTGGGTCATTTTCGATTTATAATGAAAGTTCATCTCATATTAGATTATTTTCGATTTATAATGAAAGTTCATCTCATATTGGTTCATTTTCGATTTATGATGCAGGTTCATCTCATATTTGGTCATTTCCGATTTATAATGAAAGTTCATCTCATAGTAGGTCATTTTTGATTTATAATCAAATTTCATCTCATATTAGGTCATTCTCGATTTATAATGAAAGTTCATCTCATATTAGGTCATTTTCGATTTATAATGAAAGTTCATCTCATATTGGTTCATTTTCGATTTATGATGCAGGTTCATCTCATATTTGGTCATTTTCGATTAATAATGAAAGTTCATCTCATAGTAGGTCATTTTTGATTCATAATCAAATTTCATCTCATATTAGGTCATTCTCGATTTATAATGAAAGTTCATCTCATATTAGGTCATTTTCGATTTATAATGAAAGTTCATCTCATATTGGGTCATTTTCCTTTTATAATGAAATTTCCTCTCATATTATGTCATTTTGGATTTTTTAATGAAAGTTCATCTCATACTGGGTCATTTTCGATTTATAATGAAAGTTCATCTCATATTAGGTCATTTTGGATTTATAATGAAATTTCATCTCATATTAGGTAATTCTCGATTTATAATGAAAGTTCATCTCATATTGGGTCATTTTCGATTTATGATGCAGGTTCATCTCATATTTGGTCATTTCCGATTTATAATGAAAGTTCATCTCATAGTAGGTCATTTTTGATTTATAATCAAATTTCATCTCATATTAGGTCATTCTCGATTTATAATGAAAGTTCATCTCATATTAGGTCATTTTCGATTTATAATGAAAGTTCATCTCATATTAGATCATTTTGGATTTTTTAATGAAAGTTCATCTCATATTGGGTCATTTTCGATTCATAATAAATGTTCATCTCATATTGTTCATTTTCGATTTATAATGAATGTTCATGTCATATTGGGTCATTTTCGATTTATAATAAAAGTTCATCTCATAGTAGGTCATTTTCGATTTATAATGCTTAAGCCAAAAAATCTCCCGATCGTCGCATTATGATAAAAAGCAAAAATAAAATAAAAATTAGTAAAAACATATTTGTCTTAATTATTACATGTTTTGATTATATTACCTACATGGCGGCAAGATCAAAGACAAGGACCCAAACTAAGCGCGACCAAACTCCAAAGACCCTAATGGTGGAACAAGAGGATGTTGATTTCAATAGATCTCAACAGTTGCACCAGAGGATGAAGAGAGCTACGCATGACTGACATGCTACAGAAGGCGCCAATTATAATAGAGTCATCGGCAGTCCGTAGCAGTTTCCTAACTGGATCCTGTATGTCTCATTCCATATGTGCCACAGAGGAAAGTTAATGAAATCACGTGTGTGGTCACTTCCTGGCAAGTTGAGGTTCATCTTAAAGAAATTCACGCCATCGGCACTTCTACTTTGATTTTGCTTCACTTCCAACCAACACTTGGAAAGCCAAACGGAATGGATGACAGGAGCAGGTTTTGGTGAAACTGCAAACTTCTAGGCCTGCACCTGCACGTTGGCGGCGAATTTAGTTATCAACGGCATCATCATAAAGGAAGCGATCATCAAAGAAGAAATTAAATCACAGCAGAGAACCTATTTCCATTCATATTACAAGATTGAATTTGCTTGGGAATTACTTAAATAGCAATCAGTTTATATACAATTGGAGGAGATGTTTCAAGAAACACTGCGATTAGCTGAGATTTTTTATATTTTTCTCTGAATAATTTCGAACTGACAATCGGGATACAAAAGCTATTAACCATAATCCATATATATCAAGCGCAATGTGTATCCATGTTGAGGGTATGGCAGTAGATGTTGAACATTCCCATAAATTTCGCCTTGTTACAGATGAATTGAAATTTGGAAAAATGACGTCTGACATGAAAATGCATACACAACGGTGGTACATCATTGAGTTCCTTCGTACGGAAAAAAACTTTTATCTACTGACATTTATCTACGTCAGCACAACGTTTACGAGAACTAAACAGTGCTTGTGTGCGCAGTTTTTAAATATTTTCTTTAAAGGAATGTTTATAAATCCCTGTATTGTTGATGTTGTTGTCACGATAAATTTTTACAATTAAGAAGCTTTAAACATGTAAGACACAGGTAGTACACATTCTGTAACACAGGTTATTCCCCGCCTTGCCAAGAAATACTTCAAGGACGATAAATTGAGCCTGTCCAAATATGGATCCGATAAAAAATGTGTGCTCTATCATTAAAAGAGATGCATAAGAAAACCGAAATATTCAAGCAAAGAAAATCTCTGGGAAGAAATATTGTTGTAAGTAATGTTAAAGTTCAAACAGTAGAAAAGTTGTCAAGATCAACGAATGAGGGTTTGATGAAGGTTACAGAATGTAAACGAGCCCATGATAAAATATCAAATAATAATTTATTCAAGTCAATGGAATATTTTGTTAATTAAATATGTTACTGTGGCCTATATTATTTGGATTTATTTGTATATATAAATTTATAATCTATTTTTTAAGCATTAACCCCGAGCAAGGCAGGAAGCCACTAGCATGCAAAGGGTTACAGAGAGTTGGAGCGAGGGGAAAGGATAAAGAGAAGGCTAGGAGATAGATCAGGGCATCTGGAGACGTCGATTGACGTTACATTTGAATAGTTGGAGATTATAGCAATCAAGAAAACAAGAAATGGAGATATAGCCAACTACGATTACCTATGTCCTAGCCAAACAGCAAACCATGTTCATTTTTTATCAAAGACAGAAAAATAAGAAGAAAAATGGTGAAATTAACAGACAACACAGGTAGGCCCATGAGATCTCGTGGATATTCGAAACTAATTCCATTTTATCTCAAGGTATCCGTCAGACCGCGTTAACGGCGGAGCTACAAGATTATAATATTATCTATGCTATTATTTCTTTCTTCTATGTTCCTGCACCCCTTTATGGCGTTGGTGATCATGGCTCTCCACAATTTCCGGTCCCCTTGCTCCGCCATCTATTCAGTCAAGTTCACCAGGGTACGCTGCGCGTTGCTTTCCTCTGTCTCTCTCTCTTACTTCAAATTGTCTTGTGAGTATCAAATTTTCCAAGTCCTACTTCCTCATTGTGTGTCCATTAAATCTCAACTATCTTTTCCTGGTATTAATTATAAATGTCCTTTTTGTTGCCATTGTGGCTAGAACTTCGTCGTTGTCCATGGTATTCTAAGCATCCTTCTGTAGGACCAAATTTTTGCTGCTTCAAGTTTCTTCGTCGTCTGTGAAGAGATTGTCCAGCATTCCCTGCCATATTGAAATCCTGATATTACATAACAGTTCAGTACTCTTTTCTTTGTTTCTAATGATATTTCTTCTGTTTCTTATTAGTTTGCTCAGATTCTGGAAGGCATCTTCCGCTATCCCAATGCGCCTTCCGATTTA
This sequence comes from Acanthosepion esculentum, assembly GCA_964036315.1. NCBI lineage: Eukaryota > Metazoa > Mollusca > Cephalopoda > Sepiida > Sepiidae > Acanthosepion > Acanthosepion esculentum. The sequence continues at coordinate 156,243,685 of OZ038475.1, read as the reverse complement.
AGTATCGCACTTTCCGTGCTCTGTTAATACGCTTCCCGATACCTGACGTTGCACCTGTTTAATTACAACATCTCCAATCTGTAATTTGGTTACGACATCTCTAATCTGTAATTTGCTTGTTGAATTATCCCTGTTACTCACAGCCATTCATTCAATCTTCTTGCATTAGTAGTATAAAAAGAAAAATATAGCATCGGGTGATGTCGTAAAATAGGTTATAGGTTAAAATTCCTGGGCTGTCAAGTTGTAGCTTACTTTTAGAAGTAACTGCCTATTCCTAAAGCTTGCCTGCGGCAAATATGAGAAGAGTTTCAAATCTCAACAAAAGCTAAACTTTTATTTCTGATCTGCACTAACATTTACCATCGTTTGGCTGACCGAGTAAAATGTAAAAAAGTAAGATTGAATTTTAGTTTATTAATTTCTAGAGTAATTCTTCTTTTTTCAATCGGTATCACCCCATGCAAGGCAGTAGAGCCACTAAGACGCAAGGGGTTACAAGGTGTGGAAGAATTAGGAGCAGAAACATCAATAATGAGCTGGAAGAGAAAATAGTAATCAGGAGTAATCAGGAGTAATCAGGAGGACAGCATTTAAATGGTTAGAAAGCATGGAGCCGAAAGGGAGTTGCACAAGCGAGAAGTGTGAGAAAAGAAACTACCAGCATAGAACTTACGGCTACATCTAGCTAGCTCCACTGTAAATTAATGTGATCTTGACGCTGGTCCAGTACTGCATTTAAATTTTAAAAAGTCTAGGCACCATAGTGAAGAGTTCTCATCCGAACAATTAATATGAAATTATTTATAGAAAAGACACAGAGAGGCAAACTTATGGCGATGGGAAAGTGATTGATTTACTTAAAGACACGTCGAAAATAATCATAATGTCTAACTATTAAAGACATTTTCAACTATATTTCAACTATTTCTTCTTGTTAACCTCTTAAAGAGCCCCGTTTATAAACGGATATCGAAATATTATGGGATTAAATACATTGGAAATAACAATCATCTTGTGCTTTCAGACAAATCAGAAAAAACAACAAGTCACTAATCCCAACAACTTTCATTTTCCTATTATGACGATTTTGTATTTGATGTACGCGCCATACTTAACATATTTTTAGATACGGCGCCATCTTTCGGGAAAAATTTTGCAACAAATAGTAATGTGTGTTTTTTCTAAATGATTATAATTTCTCATTCGATTTGGTTCCATTCCAGTTTTTCTAATGAGCAAACCATATTTTTTCTCGAACTTGAAAATGAGTATTTTATTATTATTATTATTATTATTATTATTATTATTATTATTATTATTATTATTATTCATATCTCATTATTGACAACATAAAAAACATATTAATCATTTCACAGGAGAGAACCTATTTCCATTCATATTACAAGATTGATTTTGCTTGGGAATTACTTAAATAGCAATCAGTTTATATACAATTGGAGGAGATGTTTCAAGAAACACTGCGATTAGCTGAGAATTTTTATATTTTTCTCTGAATAATTTCGAACTGACAATCGGGATACAAAAGCTATTAACCATAATCCATATATATCAAGCGCAATGTGTATCCATGTTGAGGGTATGGCAGTAGATTTTGAACATTCCCATAAAATTCGCCTTGTTACAGATGAATTGAAATTTGGCAAAATGACGTCTGACATGAAAATGCATACGCAACGGTGGTACATCATTGAGCTCCTTCGTACGGAAAAAAAACTTTTATCTACTGACATTTATCTACGTCAGCACAACGTTTACGAGAACTAAACAGTGCTTGTGTGCGCAGTTTTTAAATATTTTCTTTAAAGGAATGTTTATAAATCCCTGTATTGTTGATGTTGTCACGATAAATATGATATGTTGCTGTTTAAGTGTTTATTTTTTACAATTAAGAAGCTTTATACATGTAAGACACAGGTAGTACGCATTCTGTAACACAGGTTATTCCCCGCCTTGCCAAGAAATGCTTCAAGGACGATAAATTGAGCCTGTCCAAATATGGATCCGATAAAAAATGTGTGCTCTATCATTAAAAGAGATGCATAAGAGAACCGAAATATTCAAGCAAAGAAAATCTCTGGGAAGAAATATTGTTGTAAGTAATGTTAAAGTTCAAACAGTAGAAAAGTTGTCAAAATCAACGAATGAGGGTTTGATGAAGGTTACAGAATGTAAACGAGCCCATGATAAAATATCAAATAATAATTTATTCAAGTCAATGGAATATTTTGTTAATTAAATATGTTACTGTGGCCTATATTATTTGGATTTATTTGTATATATAAATTTATAATCTATTTTTTTAAGCATTCAACCCCAAGCAAAGCGGGAAGCCACTAGCACGCAAATGGTTACAGAGAGTTGGAGCGATAGAGGAAAGGATGAAGGCTAGGAGATCGATCAGGGCATCTGGAGACGTCGATTCACGTTACAATAGTTGGAGATTATAGATATCAGGAAAACAATAAATGGGGAGAGAGTTCCACAAGCGAGATGTGCGAGACATGAAGCTATTGGAGTAGAAGAGACAGCTATATTTAACAGTTTTTGCATATTATAAAACGAACGGCAGAATAACAAATTATTATCAATATTTTTAATAAGGATAGATATTATGAAGTGGCACTCACTCATAATAAATTACTCATATAAATAAAAAAAATATTTTCCCCAACGGTTGGTTAATACCATTTTCATTGTAAAGACTCTGACTTGGATAATAATATCTGAAATCTGACGGTCTAAATATCCCCGAGTCGTTCTCAACGGATTCTCCTCCAGCTCCTATCCCACGAACGCAGGTTTTCCGCAAGGCTCCATCCTAGGCCCTACCCTGTTCCTTATATTCATAAATGATCTTCCTGACGCCATTGATTCCCAAGTTGGCATCTATGCGGATGACACCACAATTTACTACTGCCTCAGAAACAAATCTAGTGTCGCTGACAAAATTAACCTGGCCGTTCGTCTCGAAAAGGACCTCCAATCGGTTGTGAACTGGGGCAGGAATTGGCTGGTTAACTTTAATGCCGCCAAAACAAAACTGCTCTCTATTAACCACCACAAGGATCCATCCCTGCATCCCATTAGAATGTCTGAAGCTCAACTTCTCGAGAGCTCCTCTCTGCGGCTGCTCGGTCTCACGCTGTCCGCTGACCTGAGATGGAACAAATACATTGAGTCAATTGCTTCATCCACCGCAAGGAAAGTTGGCTCCCTGTGCCGGGCCAGGAAATTTTTCTCCTCGGAATCGATCCACCAAATTTACAAATCAACCATCCGCCCTTGCATGGAGTATTGCTGCCATATATGGTCTGGAGCCCCTTCTGTTTGCCTCGGGGTTCTTGATAAGATCCAGAGACGGGTATATAACGTAATTGGCCCTGATCTGGATTCTCGTCTGCAGTCTCTCTCATAGACGCGCCGTCGCCTCTCTTTGTCTCTTTTACAAATACTTCCATGGTAATTGCTCCGATGAGCTTCTATCGCTGGTTCTCAGGCTCCATGAATTCAAGCGTCCTACGAGGCTGGCATCCCGTTCCCACACTTTCACTGTTGAAACTGTTAAGTGTAGACGTCTCTTTTACTCCAATAGCTTCATATCTTGCACCTCACACCTATGGAACTCCCTTCCCTATTCCTGTTTCCCTGACAACTATAATCTCTAACTATTCAAATATAACGTCAATCGACATCTCCAGTTGCATTGATCTATCTACTATCCTTCTCCACATCCTTTCCTCTATCACTCCTATCTGCTCTTGCACCAGATCCTCTGTAACCCCTTGCGTGCTAGTGGCTTTCAGCCTTGCCTGAGGTGAAAAGCTTTAAAAAAAACTTTATGACAGTATTGGTGACGAATCTATGCAAAATATCGAAGTTAGGGTTTTTGATTGATTACTGTGACACGACATTTGTCCAGTTTAGTTTAACACAACTTTTGTCCACTTTATCATTAAGATAATATGAAAAACGTCAAATGCGTATGTACTTCTGTAAACAAATCATCAAGAAATGATACGCACATGAAAGATCCTTATTTCAAAATAATTCATTGTACTATCCAAATCTTTTCCGAAATGAAACTTTTTCTTTCAAACAATATCCATCTGATAAGAGAAACTTCAAGTGGGAATACATCAAAAAATGTCTATCTGATAATCGAATAATAACAACACCTTTTTGCCATTTTAATATTTACCAGTGGCAATATTTCCACTCTCACAAGTTCTCTATCATTAAAATAATTTTGTTGGTTACTGTTTATTAATAGAGTGACTAATACTTTACTAATTTCCTTGGTTGATTCTATGGATGAATTTTTGCTCGGCTTCATTTTACGAAAGAAACGTTCATTATGATGAATTTGCAAAGGCATTTTCCATTTCAAAGAAGCACGTTTGATAAAGTACATATTTTGATTGGTCAATATAATGATTACAAAACATAACGGAGTGTTAAGAAAATAGTCGTCTAGAATTAGTCTTGCTAGATGCTGTAAAAATGTAAAAACGTTAAAACACAAATTACAGGAAAAAAGCAGATATTGTTCGAAAAGTGATAAACATTTGAAGAGAAAGGAGAAAAATTCAATGCCAAGGACATAATCATTATTGTTAGCAATGACAAAAAGCCCAATTAGAAAACGTATTCTTTTCTCTTATTTAACATTTATCCCTCTGCATAATTAATAGTAATTCCCTTTCTACTACATTCTTTTTCAATGCCTCCCAATTGCAGTATCTATATTGTTAATTTCGTTCAAAGTTGTTTTACGTTGCCGTAGTAGGATATGACAACACAACTGTGAAATTCAAACACACTATTGTTCAAGGATCAGAGTCTTTTACAGTGGCAGGATAAAAAGGAAGTTGCATACAGAGCGATAGAGGTTAAAGATTGGAGACGTTAACTCTTCGCTAATTTTAAAGGTTTTGCCACTAAGAAAACGTTCCAGCTATCTGAACAAAGGATAATTTGAAGATTTCAACCCCACTGAACGTGGATGCTGTGGTAGTACCGCTTAACTCATAATTTGATCTTCTGCTATCGATTGTATTTTCATTGGGGAAAATGGCGCTGTCGGGTGAACAAATCCGTTGATTTAAACTGGAATCTTTCCTCTTTTCTTGTTCAATTTTCAACAATGAAGTTCAAGAGTTAAGAGTGTTTTTTTCTTTTCTTGGGGTGGTTGTGGTTTAAACAAAGATTCTTACTGGGTGCCGTAAATTTGTTTCCTTGTGCCAAGCTATCTTAATTTCAGTACCTATGTTTGCTGTAAAACAAAACTCCAAATAAAAAGGAGCTGTGAATGTAGAGTAGATGTTATAAAGTTGGACGAACAGAGATTGGCGTGTTACAAATTAAAAAAATAGATAAAAACAGGAACCAAGGAAGAAAACAACTAAATACTCCTGAAATGGTGACTTTTTTTTCATGGAACGCAGTTTATTTATGACTCTTTAGTACGTTGATTTGTCTTCATTTTGTTAGTCACCACCAGATTTATGTATATTAGCATTTAGTGTCAAATATTAATGCATGGACAATTATGAAACAGTTGGTCAGAAAGGTTGATGCATTGGATTTTAGTTAAAATGACAAATAAAGATACTTTCATTCCCGGACATCTTTATTGTCATAGTTTTAGTAATCTATACGTTTACTTCCTCTTTTCCGTTTAGTGAATAAATTGTGAAACTATATGTTTTCTATATGGGCAGATATCAGTCTTTAGAAGTGGATCATCACAAACCTCACTTTTAAAGACGAAATACAAGAATGGAAGCATGAGTTGATCGAGACCAAGGAATTCAGGATTTAGCTTCAGAAAATCAAGGCTAAAATATTGAATATTTACTTATACATAACCACATAATTATTCCAATTTTGAGACAAAAATGTGATTATTCAACTGTGAAATATTTGCAACGTCTGCAAAATACTGTAAAAATATTTCTCCGTTTAATTCATGCATATTTTATCCGTTTAACAGACACCCATTTTTGATTCAGTCTTTTCGTCGCCTTTTTCCTGTCAGAACCCCAGGCATATTTCTATAACAATAGTTTATTTTTATATCTATCAGCTTTAAATATAGTATAATAATGAAGTATTCAACAATTTTCAACACCAGAATGTTTATTATAAATTTCAAAAGTATAAATTTACATTAATTATAAAATATAAGAAGTATGAGTGGCCAATATCAAGAATTCAGATTTGGCAAAATGTTTGCATTTTCTCTGCATAAATATTCTTGGGAAAGGCATGATTTGACCTAATTTTTAGATAAGGGTAAAATGCAGACTGGGCTTTCTATTTTTGATAGAATACGCTCAAGAAGTCTAAATCTGAACACTGGTTGCTACTCCTTACTGAAAATACACCAGTATAAACTTTCGGTTTGTCCCTAACGGAGAATCGGCAGTTTACAAGAAAGAGAAAGATAAAATACAATGGTATTAAAAAAATCTTTATTTTCCCCATTCAAAATAGGTGAATCATAAAAGACAGTAAAAATGTGAATGAAATAAAGAAAATACACACGAAGAATCTCTAAACAATGAAACATATTTGAGAAATAACTTTAGTTAGTGATCTTCTCTACAACTACTACCACTGGTGACGTCACCCTCCCACCATCTATCTCGTATATATTAAAATGGAAGGACTGGAGTAACTTGAGCGTCTATGTGCATTCTGGTTTTGCGAGAATAACGCGGCCTACGAGATTTGTAAGTCAGCCATAATATTGAGACGAAGTCCGTATCTTCAACAAGTAACAAACTCAAAAGTATCTACCAAGTAATAATAACAACTATTAGTATCAAATAGATATAGATAACATAAGTCCGTAGTCAAATTATTAAAATATTTTTTAAACAACAAACCTTTAATTTTTGCCTATATTTCTGAGATGAAGAGTTATCATTATTTACAAAATAAAATAATGTAAATAGAAAATAATAATAAATTAAGATAATAAGAATAAATTAAATAAGAAGTTTACTTTCAACCAAATCTCCTTCATTGTCAATGCACTTAATTCAGTGCTTCAATTAATTCAGATCAAACATTATATAATGAAAATTTTCAATTCAACATTCATGTGTCAGGCTTTCGACATATTGATCTCTCATGATATACAAACTGTTCATAAATTGTCTCAAGTACAGCAGAACAATTGACTACGCGAGACATAATGACGCCGAACAAAAAACAATTGACTACGCAAAGACATAAGGCGCTTTATATATAACAATTGACTACGCAAAGACATAAAGACGCTGTACATATAAAAATTGACCACGGAAAAATATGAAGACGCTGTACTTATGACAATTGACTACCCAAAGACATACAGACGTTATACATAAAACAATTGACTATACAAAGATATAATGACGCTGTACATATAACAATTCACTACGCAAAGACATAAGGATGCGGTTCATATAAAAATTGACTACCCAAAGATATAAAGATGCTGTACATGTAACAATTGACTACGCTAAGATAAAAGACTCTGTACATATAACAGTTGAATACGCAAAGACATAAAAACGCTGTACATATAACAATTGACTACGCAAAGATGTATGGACGCTGTACATATAACAATTGACTACGCAATGACATAAAGACGCTGTACATATAACAATTGTCTACGTAAAGACAAAAAACACTGTATATATAACTATTGACTACGCAAAGACATAAAAACGCGTAGATATAACAAATCACTATGCAAAGACATAACGACGCTGTACATAAAAAATTGACTACGCAAATATATAAAAACGCTGTACATAAACTGCGTCTAGAGATTATATGCAAAAGAGGTAGTGTCAAATATTTTATGTAAAATTCATAGATATGTGTTATCCAATGAAATAATTTGTACTATTATGTATAGCGAGTAAGCATGAAAGCAATTAAGTCCCAATTTTCAATTTCAGATTGATATTTAGTATTTTTTCAGTAATTATAGCAATTTGCAGTGTCGAGATTATTTGCAAGAACTAGAATTTAGTATTATGGCTCGTAAAAAAGAACGAACAATGAATGAAAAGAACTATATAATCAAAGAAATTAGCAAAGGAAAGTCTTCGCTTCAAATTTCTAAGGATTTGAAAAGGGATCATCGAGCAATCAAGAAAATATGTCAAATGGGAATTCAACCGAGGAAAAAAAAGTCTCAGGCTGAATTCAGGAATTTAACAAAGCGAGATCTATCACATATCCGAAGAGAATTAATAAGAAACCCAAATGCGTCAAGTGCGTTCATATTTGAGGCCGCTGGAGCTCCTATGGTGTCAAGGGAAACAAGGTGTAAAGCATTAAGGAAGGTTGCTGATGTAAAAAATCAAATAAAGAAACCCATTTTAACAAAAAAACATAAGGAAAGATTGCAGTGGGCAAAAAAATACATGAAAACTGATTTCAGTAAAGTGCTTTTTACAGACGAATCAAGGATCACCCTCGATGGGCCCGATGGATGGGCTCGAGGGTGGGTTTGCAAGCAACATGACTCAAGAAAGTTTTTTAAACGTCAACAAGACGGCGGTGGGATCATGATATGAGCTGGGATTATTGGTAATGACCCCTTTGGTCCATTTAAACTGAAAGACGGGGTTAAAATGAATTCCAAAAGTTACTGTGATTTTCTAGAGCAATATTTCTTTGAATGGCTTGATAACCAGTCTTTAGCCAAGCGTAGATCTATTATCTTTATGCAAGACAACGCACCAAGTAATGCATCAAAGTTTACTAAATCCTGGTTGAAAGAAAAGGGATTTGTTGAAGATTCTCTTATGGACTGGCCTTCAAATAGCTGTGACTTGAATCCCATTGAGAACCTGTGGAGCATCCTCAAGAGAGATATTTATTCTAATGGAAGGCTATTCAACAGCAAGTGTGACCTCTGGGAGGCCGTTAAAGTTGCTGCAAACAACTTACCAGCCGCTAAAATTACAAATCTGACATCAGATGTTGACAATAGGCTGCTAAGAGTTATTGAAAAGAAAAGAGAATTTGTGCAATAAATTTTAGGAGGTTCTTATTATTTTTTGTTAATATATCTTTTATTTTTAAAATAAAATGTTTTTTTTATGTTTTTCCTTTAAGAAATTGACGAATTTGTTCTAAAATCTTTTCATATTATTTTTACATTAGTTTTACAAGGTATAATAATGTAAAAGTATCAAAATAAATAGTTGCAAATAAACTACTGACAGTCAAATTAGTCTGTCTTATTAACTTAGAAAATTATTTTCCAACCGAAAACAATAGTTTTCTCTATCACTATATATCTAAGTTAATAATATTGTGTAGAATCTAAACAACATCATAATAAGACTTTTAACATTAAAGACGCAACTCTTTATACCAATTCATAACTTGCATATAATCTCTAGATGCAGTTTATAACAAATGACTACGCAAAGATATAAAGACGCTGTACATATAACAATTGACGAAATAGATAGAGAACGAATTGCTGCAAAAATAACAAGGAAACATATGTCAGTAAACATCCAAGACGTAACAAGTCAGCGATCAGGAATCACAAACGTAACAACTGTTAATAAACGAAATCTAAAAAATATGACAATAACTTCTTCAATAGTGGTTTATGTGAAGTTACACAAAAGTTAACTATTACCTATGTTTGTCTATCTATATGTCTGTTTTGTTGTCCATACTGTCTCTGCAATTGTCCAACAATGAATTAGACTATCATTTTGTGCATTGTGGCCATTGATTAAGGTCCGGATAATTTTTAAAAGAAAGAAATAACCTAATTGTAAATTACACTTTTTCAGTTTTCAGTGACGTTAGCGTTGGCGGGAGTATGTACTCCTTGAGTGCTTACTAGTTTCCACTGTTCATCACCGATTTTCAACCTTGACAATACAACACCATTTTTGTTCATCTTGTAAATTTTTAGTAATCACCTGAGCTTCATTGGGAAGGGGGAGATTTAATTCGACAGTTTCTTCAAAACTGAAGAAGTAGCTAATGACTCATTTCTCTTTATCATGATGGTAGCTACTCATGAAAAAGGTTTATGAAGTAAAATTATTTACAATAGTTCCAAAGCAATTGCTAACATCGTTTATGCTTTTAAGATTAGTAATATCAGCGGTTTCCTTATCAGTAAATATTCGGCAATTTACAACTTTCGGTTGAAATTTACAAAATCTTTCTTTTAAAACAGGTTTCTCAAGTTCAGTAGCTGTTATCGCTCTTTACAGTATTGTTGGGTGTTTCCTTCCTCACCTTTTATTTGAAGTAGTGTGGAATATCAAAATCTTGATTATCGTTATTTTCTCCTTGAGTTACATGGGCTATGCATTTTAGTTGTGGCTGCTGTTGGTAGTCATCAGTTAATGTGTTGTTTGTTATCATGTGCATTACTTTGTCTGTGATTCTGTAGCGCCAGTCCACAAGGTACGAAGAATTATGGTCTTCACCAAGACCCATAGACTTCGATCGCTCAAAGCCATTTTTAACCATTGATCTTAGAAAGCGGCTGTAGATAGCTGACACTTTAGATATTTCTGAACAGGTTTGACGCTATGCAACATATCCATATGAAAGACTCAATCTGACGAGATATTTAAGAACACGACTCGAGTTTACAGGCTAATTTGGGGATTTGGTAGCAATTTTCAGTTTGGGATGAAACTATCTCTAGCGTCATCTTAGATACAGTATTTGTTTTGGTTGTTGTTGCTGTTGTTTTTACTTGGCTCTTGACAAATTCTTTAGTTTACTATTTCTCACCTTCGGAAACAGGTAAGATAGTCCCTTAGATATCACAAAACTTCTATCTTTACATTATATTTCTCTCTCTCTCTCTCTCTCTCTCTCTCTCTCTCTCTCTCTCTCTCTCTCACACACACGCGAGGACGCACTACCTTGTCTAACTACGAAATAAAATCTTTCAAATTAATTTATGTGAATATCATAAATCTTCTTTCTTCATTCCATTTCCCGCGCATTTATTAACTTCCTTTGTTTCTTGCTTTACCATTAATTTTCACAGCTACGACATGAGTTTATTTTTCATTTTTGTCTATCAATGGAGAAAATATATCAAAGACCCACTTCAAAAGCCAGAATTGCATTGGTTACTGATGAACTATTTTAATAAGAATTTCCGTTGCAACAGTAACAATTTCCATGGTCTCCTTTCAGTAACAGTGTGTGTGTGTGTGTGTGTGTGTGCGTGTGTGTGTGTGTGTGTGTGCGTGCGTGTATGTGTGTGTGTGCGCGCGCGCGCGTTCGTGTGTGTGTGTGTGTGTGTGTGTGTGTGTGTGTGTGTGTGTGTGTGTGTGTGTGTGTGTGTGTGTGTTCCTTAGCATTATTCCTGGATTAACTGTTCCAAATCAAATTTCATTATATGTCGAGCGAGGTGGAGCCAAATATATTTTCTGTAACTGACTTAGAAATTATTGTTTGCCATTCCGCCGTTCTGTTCTCCTTCAAATATCGTGGCATACTAGTGACAAGAGTTTTTCTGTGTAGTGATAGAAGTGAGCGCAGGGAAAAATGGATTCATGCTTTTACAAGAAAATTGGTGTGAACAAGGCAAAACGTCTGCCACACAGGCCAGTAACAGACTTCATCCGCGCAAAGTGTAGAAAAAACGGCTATTCTCGAATAAATCGCCGAACAATCTTAAATTTGGCAGCTATACATTCTAAAAAACATCAGTGCGTATTATGCACTAAATATTCTTCCCAGAATTCCGTACCTCAAAGTTACTATTATACACGAGTGATTATTATCTACTATTATCTACTAACTTTGTCCCGTTGACGCGTACTGATATCGCTACAGAAGGTTCGTGTATATAATACACCACTTTGGGCACTTAGGGGTGGTGTAATGGTTAGCAAGCTTGTCTCGCTAGACCCTTTACGACTGAGTAGTGAGTTCGATCCTCACTGGGTGCCACCTACTTTCGGCCTTCTGCCACATCTAAGCTACGCTTGGAAAATCACTATATCATACGCCACATATATTTTCGAGAATGTTTTGTGCCTTAAAAATTATAATTAAAAAAAGAGGGGGGAACAAAAAATAAATTTAAAAAATATATCTCATGATACGTAACTCTTAGTAGGACGAGAAATAAGCAGACTCTGAAATTACAGATTGAATCTACGGACTGTCAAGGATTACTTAGACCTTCCAAAGCTTACACAAAAAAAAATATTGAACTTTGGAAACTTTTGCAGTAAACATAATTTTGGCTGTAAATGTGGAAAATTTATGTTGATAATATACGGATATCTTTTCTTGGGTAATTATAAAATGTACACTGTCCTTAATACTAACAACGACTTATTTTAAATTACAAAATTGTACTTGGATTAAACGAAAATAACTTTCACTATAATACATATCACTTATAATACATTCTTTCTTGCCGTTGTTGAGAGCTTGAAACGCCTGTTTAACAACTCGGTTTAACCGATTCCAAAATAACATTAATTCAAAATGGCAGCATGTATTGACTATGTATGATTCGGTTGTGTACGGTATCAGTGTTCGAGTATATAAGTAAAAGTACTTTTCACAGTTGTGCAAATGGTGAAGAGTTCGAAATGTGTCGGAAGATCTACTTAATTGGTGTCGCTAATATGGAGTGTTCCCACTTCTTGACATGGATACCATCAGTGAGTTGGTTCTTTGGCCGCGGTCGTTGTTGAAGGAGTGGGAAAAAGGGATGAGTGACTCCTTTCCTTCAATCAGCCGACCTGAAGCTCAGTAGCTGGCGGATTTCTTCTTGAACTGTAAATTTCTGCGCTATTTATATGATTGCGATGTCTGTCGACGACGTAGTGTGCGGACAGAGTTGTAAGCTAAAATTCGCACATACTTCAGATAAATGCTCGCGATGAGGATAATGAGTCGATGTAAAAATGTATATTGCAACCAATATATATATATATATATATAACACTTTGCTAACTTTTGTACTAACTTTCTTAACCTCTTTACATAAGAAACTCGAAACGCAATATCTGTCAGTCGGATATATATGATGGCTGGCCACGTGTATTCGAGGATACCCACCTGCTAGGGGTAAGTTAGTCCCTATTGCAGACTCTTGCTCAGGCGCATTCTGTGTTTGTTCAATACCCACAGAGCCAACCTATGGTTTATACTGCACCTATTCTGAGCAGACCTTAGTTACAGTTCCTGAGAGAGAGCATGTTATCTAGTGTGATCAACAATCTAAACAAGGGCGGCACGCTCAAAACCTTGATTACGATGACCAAGATTCCGTCTACCCAATTTCACTCACAAGCCTTGGCTCAACCCGTGATACAGTTTTCAGGCACTTTCCAAATTTGCTGCACGCCGGGATCACCTCCTCCCGATCAATAACATTAGGAAGTCAGCTTCCTGACGAATTGAGCATGGAGAGATTCTAACCCGAGTCTCATAGTCAGAAAGTGAATCTTCGAATCACTCAGCCACATGCCGTATATATATATATATATATATATATATATATATATATATATATATATATTCACCCTCTTCTCTGTCGTGACTCAACGGCTTCAGGGTAGAATTTCCGACTGACGGGAATTCAGCCGGTTTTCGATTCTGGCCAGAGGCAACCGGACGTCTAGCCACACTGATGAGCTGTGATACAGCGAAACAGTCTGTCTGTGGATGACAATATATATGCTCCTGGAACATTTATTTCGGTTGAGCTCTGTGGGGAGGAAGTGTGGGTTTGTAAACAGTGACTATTACGGCTAATAATGCAAGACTCTTCGGTAAATCGAATCGAGTTCTCTCAGTCACTATGTGTTTATCAAAAAATAAATACACTTAAATTCACCTTCTTCTCTGCCGTGAGCCAACGGCTTCAGGGTAGAATTTCCGACTGACGCGAATTCAGCCGGTTTTCGATTCTGGCCAGAGGCAACCGGACGTCTAGCAACACTGATGAGCTGTGATACAGCGAAACAGTCTGTCTGTGGATGACAATATATATATATATATATATATATATATATATATTTATATATATATATATATATATATATATATATATATTGTTGTAATGGGATGTCCCACACTCCCTATCGCCTCTGTGGACTGGCTATATCAGTATCTGTATATAGTGAGCACAGGATATACTTGGGGTCTGACTTCGGGAATTAGTTGGAGATTCGTCTCCAGCAGTGCTGGTCGAACTCTCTGCTTTCGGGCAGAGGGAAACCCAGACAAAGCTATGCCGAAGGGCAGAGTCTCGTCTGGGATGGTAGACAGCTACCCGACCCTGTTTTTTACGGGGAATTTTTGTCCGAGCCTACGGGTTCGGATACCTCACGTTAAATTCAGCCTTGTGCCACACCTGACCGCGTGTGACGGTTGCCAAATATCCTTGCTTCGGGAATTAGTAGCCTGCCACCTGATTCCCTGAAAGACTGGGAATCGGGCGGCAGGCTTTGAATGTTCATAGTGATTGGTATATGTGTGACAGAAAAAATTGTGACATTTAGTAAATTTGTAGTTTACAGGACAAGCGTCCTTTCGGTTGTCGCCAAAGTATTTCGATCTCTAGTCACTTCACTTTCCTTTTATGGAAAATTGTCTTAGCCGACGAGTTTCGTCCTCTGAGAGACTGTATCAAGGTAAATACAACTATTCTTATTTTGTAACATGTATTTATATACAAGAGCAAAATATTGGTGGTTTTTCAAAACGTTTGAGTTAGGAACGCTCATCAATATTCATCAGATTAGCTGAAAAGTCGAGCAAGCTATGGAGGACGCGAAGTGATACAATTCAGTGTCTAATAAACGAAAATGAGGAAGTAATTTTTTTGCAAATTACTATTTAAATTAATTTAGTTTGGGGTTAGTTATCTGTTTTGAATAACATGAGGTCATGGGTTTAACCATTTTCTTTTATTTTTTTTACATTTTTTTTAGTCATGCATCTTGGTTTGGGGAAGCAGTACAGGATTAGTGCGCTCACATTTTTATATACCAAACATTCGACTACTGCATATAAAACACTCGATTAGTGCGAGAAAATATTCTTCAGGTTATCCATAGCAATTGAAAATTTACTTTTTTATAGTTACCGATGTACACATTAGTCGCACTAATCGCGGGATTCTCATATATATATATATATATATATATATATATATATATATATATCAGATTTCATCCCAATTGAACACCAGTGTTGTTCAATCCATTGGTCCTTCTGTTTCTTTCTTTTGCGTTTTTACGGCTTACCAACCCTTTTTGGATTATAAGAATATTTTTTGCGAGTGAATACTGTATTAAGATTTTTTGAATAGCAATGATATTTCCAGATACAAGACCTGGTATTTAACCCATAGCTAGGAGAGGAGATGGGTTCGTGCCTTTTCCAAGTGTATTTGCAAGTAAGTGAATGTAACGAATCCGAGTTACCTACTCGTCAGGTAGTAAGGGTGCCGTTATTGATAACGCTAGATCGATGACGGCGACTCACCTGAGCCAATAAAATCGCCACTGAACCGTAGAAAGATTGATAACGTGCTGCCTGGTCAGGCGAGTGACATGGTTGCAACTGTCTTACATTTGTGCAGGAGACCTCATGATGCTATGGATACAACATGTCAGAAGGTTATTGTTCAAGCTGCTGTTGGATAGTGCCACAAATATATTTAGCTACAGATCATTCTCGACCAACATGCAAACATTCCATCTGCCCCAACACATTCCAAATTTAAACGCCATTAAAAGTATACAAGATATGCTTCAGATTTCCCTATATTCCTTCAGTGACACCCAATAAAAAGAATGAAGTTATGGACAGACCTAAAATGTACCTCCAGGAGATTCAACACCTACTAGATTCCTCATATAAACACCGTCATTCAGATAATTCTTAATACAAATACTCGAAAGTTTCTATTCTTTAATGCCATGTCCCTTCTGAACATAGGTGACCATGGCTCTCCACAGCTTCATTTTATTGATTATCTTCGAATTGCCATCGCGACATAGGAAATATACTGGATTGAATTTCACGTTGCCTTCTCCACGATTTTAAATTCAAAGTGGTAACCTTCCAGTGGCTACCTCCCAAATTCAACATAACCGAGGTATTTCAAAGAAAAGTACCAAAAAAACTGGACTATTACAAGACTGACCCTCATATTGGCAATGTGCTGGAAGGCTGGATTAAATCCCGCGCACATGAAAAAATACCGTATATGCTGGCGTACAAGGTGACTGGGTGTATAAGACGAACCCCAAATTATCAAGTTAAAATGTAGGTTTCGGGCTACATTCACCGTACAAGACGACTCTCCAATCGCATTTTAAAATGTATTGAATTTATTAAATAAATTCAGTAAGCTTATACTCTCTTTTCACTCCAATTCCAATGAAAAAACGCTGGATATTGTCAATTAACTACCACAATATATGGGTGGGTGCTGTTTTTTCGGTAAGATATTACGGTCGCCAGAATTAATTTCACTGCTGACCACCCACTCGTACCCCTGTTCTCGATTGCGATCTTCAAAAGTTTTGTTGAGACATACATCTCCCGTACCAACAACTTACCATAAACCACAGGATTTAAGGTTCACATTTTATACCTGGAGTATAAGACAACCTAATATTGGGGCGGGGGGGTAAAAGTTAAATGGCCGCTTTGAACGCCGACATATACACAGTACTTCATATTATTTTTTCTAATCCTATGTTTTTTTTTTTATCAATGTTACAGATTTCTTGCTGTGAATTGTATAAGATTGTTCATTTTTAGCTGGATCTGATAATTGTTTTTGTGAGTTATCTCCCCTACATTACTTCTCGTCCTCTGAAGTGAGGTTTCGTAAAGCAGCAGTTCACGTTTGCTACATATTTGTATGCTGTGTCTTCCGCTGTGAAACTTTGTCTATAAAATGGTTAGTTCAAGTCTTCTATATTCTGTTGTCAATTCATGTCTTTTTATTGCAGGATAATATGTTCAACTCGCCCCTCGTTTGCTTCTTCCTTTCTTTCTTTTTTCCCTTTTTCTTTCGTTCTTTATTTTTTCCTTTCTTTCTTTCTTTCTTCCTTTTTCTTTTTTCTTTCTTTCTTTCTTTCTTTTTTCTTTCTTTCTTTCTTCCTTCCTTTTTTCTTCTTTCTTTCTTTCTTTCTTTTTTCTTTCTTCCTTCCTTTTTTCTTTCTTTCTTCCTTCCTTTTTTCTTTTTTCTTTCTTTCTTTTTTCCTTCCTTTTTTCTTTCTTTCTTACTTTCTTTCTTTCTTTCTTTCTTCCTTTTTCTTTTTTCTTTCTTTCTTTCTTTCTTTTTTCTTTCTTTCTTCCTCCCTTTTTTCTTCTTTCTTTCTTTCTTCCTTCCTTTTTTCTTCTTTCTTTCTTTCTTTCTTTTTTCTTTCTTCCTTCCTTTTTTCTTTCTTTCTTCCTTCCTTTTTTCTTTCTTTCTTTTTTCCTTCCTTTCTTTCTTTCTTACTTTCTTTCTTTCTTTCTTTCTTTCTTCCACCAGACAAGATCCAAAGCAATACTCAAGTAATAATATATCCCCAGTAATTTTTTCTTATCAAACATTTTCCTACCGCCCTTATTCTCATTTTTCTTCCTAATCAATCTTTTTTATTTCTCATTTCATCGCCCTCTTTCTTTATCTTCCCATTTTCCTTATTTCCCTGTCTCTCTCTCTCTCTCTCTCTCTTTCTCTTTCTCTTTCTCACTCTATTTCTCTTTCTCAAGCCGAACAGTCCTTTCAATATCATGCTTCTACATTACACTGTAGATATTTATTTCCCATTCGTTCTTTCTGAATCAATCTCCCCCTCTCATCATTTCTTTTTTCTCTATCACTGTTTTCTGTTAGTTCTTTCTTTTGCTTTTCTCCTCTCCCTTTTTCTCTACCTCTTTTACTTTCATTCTTTTATCATCATTGTGTGACAGCGAAATCCAAAGTTGTGTTGTGATAGCGGAAGATGCCTTTCAAAAGCTAAGCAAGGTATTACGAAACAAGAAAATCTCATTAGAAACAAAGAAAATAGTACTTAACTGTTATTTAACATCAGTCCTCCTATATGACAGTTAATCTTTAACAATATCCTCACAGATGAAGAGACTTGAGGTAACAGAACTGTAGCTCTACAGAAGGATGCTGAGAATACCATGGACTGAACATGTTAGCAATGACGAAGTTTTAGAGAAAATGGAAACAAAAATGACACTTCTACTTACAATGAGAAAGTTACGGTTGAAAATTCTAGGGTACATAATGAGAAAAGAGAGCTTAGAAAATTCAACACTCCCAGGATATGTTGAAGGCCAGAGAGACAGAGGAAAGCATCGCAAAACCTACCTAACGAGTTTGTGTAAATGGTTGGCTAAACAGTGATTAGAAGAGATATCGAAAAGACTAAATTTTACTTAGTGTTATAAATGTCAGGAAATTGTGGTTAGCTTTGAACATTATTATTATTATTATTATTATTATTATCTTATTTCCTTTGATTTTGGTGTATACACATTTTTTTCGCGTCCCAACAAGAGACCTAAGGTCAGAAATGGTACCATGACACTTTCCACGGAGCATTTTGGGGAGAAAAAAACAAAGATCACACACATTTTACATAGATAAAGCCCTTCTTAAGGTATGGGCTGAACTTGTGAGTACATTTTTTTTTTCATTTCTTTAAGGTATGGACTACCAGGAATGCCTTCAATGAGTCTATCGGAACTTTTTTCCAATCAATCCGAGCGATCCAACTGCAATTGCTGATGACCACATGTGCCACATTTTTAGATTATTATTATTAGTAATAGTAGTAGTAGTAGTAGTAGTATTGTTGTTGTTGTTGCTGTTGTTTGTGTGCTTGTTTTCTGCTTTGTATCCTGTAGATCCGGGTTCAAACTATGGTCTTTAGGCCCTATAGGAGAAATGTCATTTAATTGATAGCACTTTTCTTAGTACATGGGATGTTCCTAGTAGGGCGATCTTCTGGGCAACTTGTATGTTGATGTTACCTGCGACACTGTTAGTAAAATTGTCCATTCCTTTTCTCACGGGGCCCGGTGCTCCGATTACTATTGGTACAGTCTCAGTCTTCATTCCTCGCACCCTATTAATCTCGATCCCCAGGTCCTTGTATTTGAACAATTTCTCGATATTTCTTATGAAGATGTTTCTCTTAGATGGTACTGCTATGTCAATAAGCATACACTTCCTGAATTTCTTGTCCTTTCTGATAATATCAGGTCTGTTGTCTTTTATTTCTGTCAGTTTGAATTGGCATGTCCCAGAGGATAGTTACATCGTTATTTTCGGTCACTGTGTCTGGCTGGTGGTCATACCATCTCTCAGTGGTTTCGATTTTTTGTAATTTCATTTGGTCATGTTGCTTTGCTTTCTGTTTTACTCGTTTGGCGTACATGGTATTCGCTTCATTTTTATTGCTAGGATTTCAGGTATATTAAGCTGTTTCTTGAAGAATGAATTTCTTTGTTGATGGTGTGGATTTGGTGTTTTGCTATTTGTAGGAGAGGTTCATTGGTTTTTGTGAGGTAGGCCTCCAATCCGATTGTTTAAGTATTTAGAGCTAATTCAAGTTGGATTAGACCTCGGCCACCTAAAGCTCTTTCTAAATACAGCCTATTAACATCTGATTTCGGGTGGTGCATCCTTATTTGGATAAGCATTTCTCTGGTCTTGACGTCCAATCTTTTAATGTCATTCAACTTACATTTAATAATGTAGAAGGTGTATGTTACTACGGATATAGCTAAGATGTAGATAGCCTTAATTTTATTGGCCCCATTAAGTTAGCTTTCTAGTATCAAACGCACTCTTCTATAATATCCTTTTCGGATCTTTTTCTTCATAATTAAATATTCTATTCCGTCTCCTCCATTAATTCCTTAGTATTTGTATGTACCATCTTGGTTCCTTAGTCTTGTTGTTGATATCAAGGTCTAAATACGTATTTTTCCTTAGTTTACCACCTTTGAAGGTGGCTTTGTCGCATTTTTCTATTCCGAACTCAATCCTAATGTCTTCTCTGAAGGTTTTGACAATGGTGAGTAGGTTTTTCGGCTGGTTGTCATCCTTGTTTTAATATCATCAGTATAAAATAGGTGATTCAGTTTGCCATTCTGTGACTTCTATCCGTAGCTACTCTTGTTCAGTAGGCAGCTGAGTGGCGCTAATGCAAGACAGAAGAGCAATGGTGACAATGAATCTCCTTGGAAAATACCGCTTTTGATGTTGATTGGTCTCGATGTTAATGATCCGTTTGTATGGTTTAAGTTCAGTGTAGTCTTCCAGATCTTCATGCTTTCTGTTATGATTTTGACCGTTGTGAGGCCCACTCTGTATATTTTAGGCTATTTTTATCCATTAGTGTGGAACACCGTCAAACGTCTTTCTGTATCGATCCATGCTATCGATAAGTTTCTTTTCTTTGTTTTCACCTCTTCCAATATTGTTTTATTGATAGTTGGTTTGTCCTTGCAACCGTAACTTCCTCTTTTACATCCCATATGTTCTGGCGGGAGTAAATTGTTTTCCTCGGGGAAGTTGTATGTCCTCTCGGTTAAGATAGAAGTGAGGATCTTGTACATTGTTGGTAGGCAGGTGATGGGTCTATAGTTCTTCGGGTTCTGCATCTCTTTTGTTTTGGGGAGTAGACATGTTACTCCCCACGTGTGCCATTTGGGTCATTTATGGGTTTATGATTATGTCAATGTATGCCCGTGAGAGGTCTTAGTGGATTTTTGTTTTTATTTAAAACTTGGCTATTTGTTTCTTGGTGTTTTCCAGTTTTTGGTTTTGCAGTTGGCAGCGGTTATTTCAGTAATATTGATATCCGTCCATTTTTGTTACTCTATATGTGTGTGTGCTGTTCCTGTTATTGCTTAATCCATGCATCTCTTTCATTCTGCATTTTGCAGTTTTCCCACGCCTTGCACCAGAACTCCTCGATATTAGGTTGGTCATTTACCTCTATTTTATTTTTCCAAGTTCTCAATATAGTTTATTGGCATCTTCATTGAAGATCTTGTTTAGTCAGAAGAATCTGTTTCTTTTTTCATAAAGACTGATTCTCTGTGCCTTCGCTAGAATTTGTTGTTTCAGCTTCTCTTTAATTTTTGGTACGTCAGTCTTATTCTTTATGTCAAGGCTTCGTTTCAGTTGTCTCCCTTTTCCTTTCTTTCATTTTAGAGCTTTTGTCTACTTTAATTAGAAGTGACAATTGTCCTCATAATTTATTTATTTCGGTTTCTATTTTTTCTTTCCAGACTAGCATTTTTCTTTTTCGCTTGCGTTGGGTTTTTACTTTTTCACCTATTGTTTCTACGATCGTTGCTGAAGCTGTGTATATAAGATGATTAATTTCTGTCAGATTCATCCGTCTTTCCATTTCGTCCCTTATTTTTCTAATTACTTGGTTTGCAAGGTTGATGGTTTCCTTCGCTTGACGGTTCTTTCTTACTTTTGGAATTGTCAGCCTTTCCTCGAAAGACATTTCCTTTGCATTCTCCCATTTGTATCGGACGTTTTTTGTCATCTCTATTTCTTTTTCATATTCTTCATTATCTTTCTCTGTATGCTTGTTTACATCAGAGGGATTATTACAACTAGTTTCTATTTGTTCCTCTGCATGTGTCTCCTCTGGGTTGTTGGCATTTAGCCCCTCGTTTAATCTGTTTCTGAAGTTTTCTCAGATGCTTTCGAGATCTATTTCAGGTTTTTTTCTGGTAATGTCGCACTTGACATTGGCTAGTTTGTTGGCATCGATTTTTAGTCTGCTTGTTTTTTTCGACAGATATTATAGGTCGTTGTTGTCGTTGTCAGATTTATCATTGCGATGTAAAAGGCTATCATTACTTCAATATACTCTTACGAAGAGCATTTAATTTTTTTTTCTTTTATGTGGAATTTTCTTTTAATGAATATAGAGGGCCCTTGTGAGGACTTTCCTCGGCTTGGTTTTCTTCTAGTTCTTGTTGGGTAGAGTTTGTTCCAGTTGCAAACTTTTCGATTTCAGTCTGGTTCTTCACTGGGGTTCACGGTCCTTGTTGACCAGCGTGACAACCGATGTGGTTTATCAATATTTTTCGTTGTGTCAGCATTATAGTTAGTTCGTATTTATTCATACGTGGGGGCTGATTTGTGGGCGCCAGAGAATATCCATACCATGGTGGGCCATCACTTTCAGTGGGACAGGGGCCTCCTCCGCCTATTTGTATTTGATTATATTTTTATTTATTTTATTTTATTTTTTTAACTATTGCTATTATGAACAACAACGGTAAACTCTTCATTTTTTAAGCATATTACCCCAAGTAAAGCAGGGGTACCCCTAGCACACCTTTTGGAAAAAGATAAAGAGAAGGATGGGGATCAAGGTCAAAAGGCATCAGATGTCGATTGACATTACATCAGGGAAGCAAGTGATAGGAAGGAAGTTCCACTGACGGGAAATGCGAGATAATAAAAAACTGTTAGAGTAGAAGAGATGGCTACATTTAGCCGTTTTAACAGTGAAAGGATTGGACCGAGATGCCATCCTAGTAGCAAGCTTAAATTCATGCAGTTTGGGAACCAGTGAAAGTAGCTCATCAGAGCAGTTGCCATGAAAATACTTGTAGAATAGGCAGGGGAAAAACCACAGCACGTCTGTGATAAAGTGACTGTAGACGAGATGCCAGATCAGGACCAATCACGTTGCATATCTGTCCTTGGATTTTCTGGAAGACCTAAACGTTCAGATCCCAAGGAGACCCGACGTGCTTCATCAGACTCATATTATTATTATTATTATTATTATTATTATTATTATTATTATTATTATCTGTCACCATTTGCTTCAGTTTCTATCCCTTCGCGCCTACATCTAACATTGTTTTCTTTCCTTTTCCTGTTTAGTCATTCTGGATTCATGTTATTTGGCCGATTCTTAGATTAATTTTTGTAAATCTATCTTCTTCCTGTCTATTCAATAAGCCAATAAATGGACACATTAATGTAATTGCATTTTAAACTGTCTGTTCATTCTAATTCCATATATAAACCGACGTATAATTTGTAATGTGAACTAAAAAAAAGTTAAATCAATTATTTTGGGCTAAAAGCATTTTTCCTACTCGCTCCAAGTTTTATATTTGATATCATTTAAGTAAATGAGTCTATCAAAATGGTTTCAAATTGCTTTGCGGAAACGTTCAGATATTTTACCGGGCGAGTTTAAAAAATAAGAATTCTAGAAAATGCTTGAAAATGATTTACAAAAAATGTTCCTTATAATACGGACTGCAGTTGAATGATAAACCAGACATAGGTTAAGTTTGCCCTTTCAGTTAGCAATAATCTTTAAATAATTCATCATTAAGATTGCAATTCATAAAGGCTTTAAAACGCTGGTGATCTTATCCCGAGTAATAAACCCCTGATATTTTAATTCGTTTTCAGAATCATTTATTTCTGTGGGGTTGCGGAGAGTACATATTTAGACGATAGCTGAATAATTAACTTGAAACTGTGTCTCATTCGTTTTAGAATTCTTCAGACAAAAACATTAATGTTTTACATTTGTTTTGTATCAGTAACTATAGAACTTAAATGGAAATTTGTGTTAAATACTTCCGAACGTCATACTTGAGACTATATACGACCTACTTGAGACAATGATAATGAACAAGATGACGAACTCATTCAAATAATGCCCGGGAAGAGATTGAGAGAGGAAAAGGTACAATGTGATCGGAAGGACCTCTTCAGCAACGATAATTAAAATCTATTAGTTTTCAATAAGCTACATTTAGAATATTTACTGTAACATATCGATACCATCAAGAATTGATTGGCTTGTTATATACGGCCTGTCAACTGTCTCTGTGTTATTTAAAGCCAAAACATATTTATTGTAGGTGGTTAGTCAAGCGACCCGCACCATCTAAAGCTTATTTATTGTAGGTGGTTAGTCAAGGGATGCCCCATCTAAGTACTAACCAAGAATGACACTCCATAACTTCTGCTACTATGCCAGGATGGTCAGTGACTGAACAGAATACATCCTGGACATGATATTCTGATAGCGATGGATTGCCTTTTCTTCTTATGTGCCGTGTCCTTTCAGGACGTAGGCGATCATGGCTCTCCACTTCCCCCCATCCCTTGTAGCCCTCAATAAGTTTCGTCCACCTCCCCCGCACCACGTTCTTTCATCCACTTGTTTAAGCCCGCTAGATATGGCATGCGTTGTTTCCCTTGTCTCTCTTTCTCTCCATTCGACATGTGAGCATCGGATTCTCCGGGCCCTCATTACGTGCCCCAAAAACTTCAGCTGCCTCTTCCTGATGTTAAATATAAGCCTCCTCCTTGTTTGCATCCTCTCGCAGACTTCATCGTTGCTCACACGCTCGGTCCATGATATCCTCAGCCTCAAGTCTCTTCTTCATCTTTGAGGAGACTGTCCAACATTCGCTGCCGTAAAGAAGGACAGGTGTCACGTAACAGCATAGTACTTTTTTTCCTTTGTTACCAAAGAAATCCTCCTATCTCACAGTACCCTGCTCAGCTTTTGGAATGCGTCCTTAGCCGTCCTGAGTATGACGATAAACTACATCCGCGTACTGGGTAAAACGATAAAATACATCCAACAGCAAGGCCTCTGATCAGGAGGTTTGAGGAGCGTGAAACCGCCTCTTAATTGCTGGTGTTCTCAGGTCGACCCTGACCTGGAGTGGTGGTACTTGTTAGGGTCCTAGCTACGGGCAAATAGTTAACACAAAAACTCGGGTCAAAACACTATGAAAGTGTAAAAATAAGGTTTAATACCAGAAATACTTCGTAAAAAAAAATTATTACCAGCAATACCTTTTAGAAAAACAAGTATTACCAGCAATACAATTTTTTTAAATAAAAATATTACCAGTGAAGGAAAATTCTTACCAGAAATAGATTTTTGAAGGAAAAAGTATTAACAGAAATAGATTTTTATGAGAAAATATTACCAACAATGAAAATATTGTTGGCATTAAATAACCCATTGAGGTTTTGATATGCCATAAAACAAAACAAACCAACCAAACCAAATCCTTAGCTATCCCAATACGACTTCAAATCTCAACATGGCACTTCCCAGATATTTAAACTTACGCATTTGCGTAATTTTAGTATCCCCGACCCGGAAATCGCATTTCGGGCTCATCCTTTTACTGATGACCATGCATTCTGTTTTCTTGTAGTTTATGCTTAGTCCTTTCTTCTCGCTCTCCTTCGCTACCTTCTGTAGGATATTTCGTAATTACTTTTCCGTGCCTGCTATCAGTACTGTGTCATCTGCGTATCTTATGTTGTTAAAATTGTGGCCGCCAAAGTTAAATCCCGGGATATAAAGCCAAAAGGACGCTTCCCTTACCCAGGTTCGAGAAACAGGCAAAGACTACTGCCGTAGCGATACTAAGCTAACATGGGAGCATACGCCCCCCTCGTACCTATGCTGTCACGTCTGTCCCACTCTTCAAATAAAGTGAGTAAGAAAAACCAGCTATGGGTAAATACCACCCAACTATGGGTAAATAGCAGGACAAACCGGGTTCTGTAGCCTTGGTTCTACCGCAGAAAGAAACTGCAACCTACTGCGGGAAAAAATCTGCCTCGTCAGTCATGTATCAAAATATACAGGATCGCCTAAGCGTGTATCACGTATGGCACATAACTGACTGACTGAAGAAAAAAGAAACACGGTGATACCATCTATACAGTAGTGTAGGGTTCAACAGGAAACGCAACACTGCTAAGAGCAAAAAAGGTAGTACTGTAGATATCAAAACAAATATAGCCAGTCTGACATTTTTTTTTATCAATTCACTGTTTCTTTTTTCTAGGAAGGAATTAAATGAATAAAAATTGTGTTGCACTAATAGTCTAAGTGAAAGAAATTCAGCATACCTAGAAAATGTTCGGAGTCGTCTTAACTGGTTTCGAACCCCGATCGCTGGCACAATTTAAAATATAGAATTATTATGGCAAAGTGGATAAAGGCGTTAGTTAGATCCAGTGACAGGACCCAAAGAATGTGAGTTCAATACCCAGTTAAGGCAGTGGCGAACATTCAGAGGGAAATTAACAGGAGATAACTGATAACTGACATCCATTAAACATAGCACGTGAAACTAGAACAGTCTAGACCAGTGAGCGAAATAAAGGGTTCAGTTCGACATTCCAACCACCTGAAGAAGGCCGGAGCGTACAACGGCCGAAAGGTTGTAATAAATATGGCGACAAAGATGACGAAAATAGTCCGAATAATGTAAATAATGTACATAATACCTCATCTCAGAAATATAGACAGAAGCTGTAATTGTATTTACAAAATTATTTCCTAAAGTAAAAAATCGTTCATTACTTTAAAAAATATAAATTTTTCATCTGAAGAATAACTAAAACGTCAACTCCTTTCACAAGTTCGACAAAAATCTGTATAAAGGAGGGGGGGATTTTTCCTAAAACTTCGTATTTTACAATTCTTCCTGACATTTACTTTATACGGCGAAACCTGAAAACTTGAATCCATTATATGAAAGTGGTTGCATGCGTTCGATATGAAATGCCAAAAATACATGTATTACGTTGCGTGTTGTCTCTGGGTTTTCGAGGTCTGTCGGTAATTCTTCTGGCGCCAGTGCTGCATCACTCTTTTTGCTGATTTATTTCAGTGTGGGAGATACATTATTACCAACATCTGTACTTTGAGGAAGCAAGAGGGAGAGAAAAAGAGTTGCGGCAAGGCTTTTTCATACTTCTATTCTCGCAACCGTACAGTCTTCACATATTTTTACGTATGTGTATGTGTGTGTATATGTGTCTTATAATAAAACTGAAACAAATCAATCACTGTCAGAATCCAACGCCTACGTAGTCTGAACCTCCCCCAGTTCCATATTCTTACCAGTACGGTAGGATTTGCCATTTTAGGATAATCTTCTAGATAAGGGAATTGTTTTGTAACCAACGATGGACTTAAGAAGCAAAATGTCTATCGTATCACGAAGGAAATGACTTCGACAGTTCCTCTACCTACGATTGTATTCCGGGCATTACGCCGCGTTATTAGACACTTTCAATTTGTACTAATTTAAAAAAGAACTAATGAAGAGCTTCACTGAAACTGTTGAATTGTTAATGTGCATGATATTTCACAGAATAGGTATGCATTATAGTCGACTACATTCAACTATTGTGATTTCGAAAATGTTTCAGGAATTTTACCATGTTTCACATTCTTAGTCAGGTTACCGAAACTCGGAGAAATATTATGTTGAAATCAAAAATTAATATTATAGATCATGCACGAAGTGTTCAAAAACGAATGTTTTGAAGAAAATATATTCAGGGCAGTTCATGTGAAATGTATGCTCCATGTTCTGAAACTGACTGTACAAGTCAAATACATTAATCTTTTGGAACCGTCTTATTTCTTCATGTAAAACAGATTGTAGTAATATCCAAAATAGTGTTCCAAATACCAAAATCATCCTTACTGCTAAATTACATTTTATCAGTGTAAACATTCCTTTTCAGAATGCTCAACAAGTTTTCAATTGGCTTAGGGTCATCCAATTCATCCAGTGTTCTTGAAAGCCATTTATTTCAGATATATATCAGCTTTCTTCAATAACAGTGATGAAGCATTCTAGTGTCTACAATCATCTTTCTGAGTGTGCCTGGCTTCTTCTTTAACCATTGCTCTACGTGTGCCTTCAGAAAATCAACCTACACCGGAGCTGTCATCTTATCATCTGAGTGAGTGATATTTCTTTTATTATTTATTATTATTATGAGACTAAGGTGTTCAGGTGTATTTTTAGTAAGATACCTATTCTTTTTACTTGCAAATAACCCAACCAGTTACGAACGCACAATAAAAAGTAATACATCTACACTCTTTTTAAATAAAGGATTTATTTTATTTTTCATGACCACGGATTTAAAATACTGTAAGGTTCCTTTATTATTGCCAGTAGGTGCCAAAATGTACCTCGGTCTCTCAGTTTTTGCTTCAGACATCAGAATCTATCCTCTTAGTACAATGACTATGTTCTGTCAGGAGGAAAGATCTCCAGTCGAAAGGCTAATATCGTTTGTCCGTCTGTAGGGGCAAGCCAGTATCCATTTTGAAATGGATCAGTAATGTCGATGAATCTCACCAAAAATGTTAAAAGCAATAACCATTAAACGGAAGTTGATAAATGGATTTTAACAAATTAAACCAGCGCCAGAGAAGATAACGGAAGTCACTTGTGTCTAAATGACGATCAGGAAGATCATGATGACGAAAAGCAGATGTCACAATGCTCCTGCCAAGTGGTCTGAGAATTATTCCGTGTAGGAAGTGAATCTGAATCTGAGTTGCGTTAAAACTGGTAACATTTAGAAATAAATTCAGTTTGGAAAAGATTAAGCACATTTTTTTCTTTTTTACATCCTGTTATCACAACATGTCAGGAGAGGGATAAGTTCTTTTTTATGTATACAGTGTCTCCTCGTTTTTTTTTTCTTTTTAGCGTTGAAAACAGTCCAACAGAAAAGGAAAAAATGTGAAAAATATAGCGATCAGATCGGACCATTATGAAGAATAAATCGCCTAAAACGTCGTGGTAACAATAAAAACAAAAATAATGAGATTAATAGTCCGAACAACATCCGACTCATCGCAAAGCACAGAATATAAAAAAGCGTATCTATTATCCTTTCACTGTGTGATTTACAAGCCGAGAAATCCAACAATTAAATACACAGAATATGACCCGTTATTGATGAGATAGTTATAAAATCATGTTACAAAAAGTACGTAGAAAATGAGAAAATATACCAAATCTGCAAAAAGTAAAATTATGGGATATGTGAACAATTTAATTAGAAGCGGATACATTTATACATCTAATATAAGCGACACGCATACATATACATACACTGCCGCGAAAGAAAGAAAGAAAGAAAGAAAGAAAGAAAGAAAGAAAGAAAGAAAGAAAGAAAGAAAGAAAGAAAGAAAACCAGGAAGGAACAAAGGAAAGAAGAGAGAAAGAAAGAAAGAAAGTGTGGATTAAATTGTTGGTGCGAAAGAGTAACGAGGGGGAATCTCAAGAGAAAATTGGTTGATCGATCAAGTGAATGTCAAATAAAAAGCGGCACTGAAAGTGGACAAATACAAGAAGCAGAGAAGATATTTTCAAAACATTGTCAAGATTTAAATAATAAAACCTGTAAGGCAAAATTAGAACAAATTATCGTTTAAAGAATGCAATGTTTGGAAACTGAAAAAAAAATTTATAAGAAAAAGCAATATTAAAGTTGAAGAAGGAGACAAACGAGATCTTGGCTAAGTTTATCTTGACAAGGCCTGAAGCCAGCTAGAACAAATGGAGAAGAAAATAAAGATTGTGTTGCGCAAGATCTTTGGTTCCTAGAAAAGGATCACTTCTCTTTTAAATTATTTCATCCCAAGAAAGACGATATTACAATTAAGACGCAAGGAGTTACTAGGAGTGAAAGAGAATGAGGAGACTTAGTGAGGAGAAAGGACAATAAAAGAACAGGGTTCAGGAAAACAGAAGATGGCGATAATGCCATTATGATTCAAGGGTTTACTGGGAGTGAAAGAAAATGAGAAGACTTTAGTGAAGATAAAAGACAATAAAAGAACTGGGTTCAGGAAGACAGAAGATGGCGATAATGCCACTAAGACTCAAGGGGTTAGTGAGAGTGAAAGAGAACGAGAAGACTTTAGTGAGGGGAAAAGACAATAAAAGAACATGATTCAGGAAGACAGAAGATAGCGATTGCATTTAAATTGTTAAATATTGTAGGCGGCAGATAACCAAGAAATAAGAAGATAATTCCGCAGGGGAGAAGTGCGAGAAATATATTAGAATAATATTTACGGTTACATCTAGCTAGTTCAACATTAAAACAAAAAACCTAACTGCCAATCTAGTAGCTCCTTTAAATTTATGCAGTCGATGTACAAAGGAGGACAGCTCATTAGAAGAACTGACATGGAAATATTTATAGATAAGACAGAGGGAGGCCACGTAACGGTGGTAAGAAAGGGTCTGAAGCCGAGATGCCAGATCAGGATCAATAACATTACAGATTCTTCTTTGGGTTTTGTAGAGAATCTCCAGATATATAGTAGGCGCCTCAGTCCAGATATGACAGTGATATTCAATGAACCAGCGAATGGTAGATTTATAAAGGTGTAAGATAGATTCTGACAAGAAAAATTGTCTAGCCCGACACAGTACACCCTCTTTCCTAGCAGCAAACCTAGTAATCGAGTCAACATCATCGTTCCACTTCGTGTCAGCGGAAAACGTTGCGCCAGCAAAAGATGCATAACCCACAGAACCACCAAAATAGTTTGTGCTTTGTTATTCAAACAACATTTTAGATACTATACTTATTTTATTCCAAGATTAAACGGGAAAGGAAACCGTTATGTTGACACTATCAAACACCCTGGAAAATCAGCACTTGGAATCCTGGATTTTATCTCAGCTTGAACACCGACCTCTGGAAATACTATCATAATGCAGCAATAAAAGAAACATTTTCAATGTTATGGCCTTTCAGGACGTAGGTGATCAAGGCTTTCCACAGCTTCCTTTTTCTTATTATCTGTGAACTGACATGATGCTTTGAAGTGAGAGTGGAGTAATCTCCCCTTGGCTTCTCCGCGGTTTTTAATTCATAATAGTTCTACTCCTACATTCAAGGCTAACCAAGGCTACAGAACCCAGTCTACCCTGTTATTTAATACATAGTTAAGGAAAGAAATGGATCCACATATTTTCCGAGGGCTTTTAAATGCAACAGACTGGACTGGAATTTGAACTTAAATCGCTGATTTCCCTTTACGCAATAGGAATATACTTTGAACTACTGCTATGTCAATCTATCCTACTGGCAGTAAATGCTGTACAATTTCCTTGCAGATAAAAAGGAGACTCAAAGGGTCGTGGTTCGAAGCTGAACATGGACAGAAGGCGTGAGTAACGATAAATGTCATTTCATGATCTCCATGTATTTTCAAAATATGTAAATGACACGTATATATTAAAATCTACCGGGAATTGTTTCGCAAAATTTATGTAATATATTATTGTATAATTGTTTGATTTAGTAAACTTTTTTCACTATCACTTGTAGGTATTACGCTGTTAGGTTATATCTTAGCTCTGACTTAGAAAAGTCACACGAAATAGTTATTTGATTGTATCATTGTTCATTTTAGTTCCTACATTCCATAACCAGAAATTGTAATGATCTACTTGCTTTTTTCAGACCAGTTCTCTGCTAAGATCGAAAACTGATCTTCTCTAATGTAATCTCAATTTATCTACTTCTCTTGTACTCATCACTCAGTGTATATATATATATATACAGGGTGTCCATAAAGTTCGTATGTACTTTAAAAAATTTATAACTCTATTTGTATTTGTGATAGAAATAATCTGTAAAAAATGTTATAAAGTTTAATGTACGTAGTTTTAAGTATAGCTAAAATAACTAATATGATTTCAGATATTACTGTAAATCAGTTGGCAAATGTTTTCCGTGAACTGCAAAATCGTATAACCATTTGTAAGATGAAAACTAAAAATACATTCTGAGTTAAAACCAGGAAGAGACATTTGACATTTCTCAGATACAGTATGAAGAAAGACGGCTCAAAAAGGTTAATACACACAAGGATGTAAGTGTAGAAGGAACAAGGGATCAATTGCCCTAACTGAACAGTATGTCAGTGACAAGGAACTATGTTAAAGAGTTAAATGCTGCTTAGAGCTACAAAGGACAAGAAGTTGTGGAGAGCCATCATGCGACATATACATGATTATAAGGAATAAGGAAAACGTTGTTCCTTCAATCTTTCCAGTGTTTATGGCCTTGTTTGCTATGAAAATCAGCTTTCAAAAACTTTTAACTTAAAACCTAATTCTAATATTTCTGCAAATACAGTACTAAACAAACTACTAAATGAATTCGGACGGCTTTTGCGCGATAAAATTAATTCCCGCCATGTTTTGCCATCATAAAATGCTCTTCTTTTTGGTGTGGGGGGACTTTAAGTAATGGTGAAATCATTTACACTGCATTGATTATGTCTTTGAGATCTTTCTACTGGTTGCGTCAATTTAACAATGAGATTAGAAAATATATAAATCGTCTTTCATTCAACATTTACTTCGAGTAAAATAAAAGACAGCAGTGAGAAGGGAAAATGACTTATTGTTTTCGACGGGATTTTTATGCTTATTGAATGGATAGGTCAGCTGAAGAAACCTTTTTACATCATTTTAAACTGTCTCTGGTGAACACTGAATCTGATGAATCAGAAAAATATAAACTCTTTCATACAAATCTGTTAATACTGCTGAAGTTTCACAAAAAATGAACAGCAGACATATTTTTAAATTTTTATTTAAATATTTATCCATTTTGTAGCCAAATATAAGAACGTATTTTGACTCTTTCTTTCTGTTTGTCTTTTTGTGTACTATATACGTTAATACATATTAAAAGACAGTAACTGACAGGTAAGCAAATACATTCGATTCAGTATTTGACTGAATCATCTCTTTATTTGTGGATAGCTGTCAATTGGGGCAACAATATTATAAATTAAAAATTTTATTCGTTTTGTGAGCAGTTTCGTTGCTCCATATATCTCATTTTCTTTCAAATATCGTCTACGTTAAAATAGACGCGTCATTTCATTTTTATTCCAGGCCGCTACAATTTGTAGACTGTCTACATGATCTATAGCTAATTTTGATAAGCTTCCGCTCCCTGGAGATATGTTCCTGGAAATTTTCAGATTAAAATCGCATTCATTCTTCCACATCTCAAGCATTTGTCTCCCAAAGAGAAGTTACGGCGTCGCTTGGACAGAGTTTAGACGGAATCATTGATAAAGTTTTAATAAACACAAAAGCTTCTTTGGAAAGCATTGAAAACGAAAAATGATATATTTTCTTTGTAACAGATGAGACTTTTAGTTGAATTAAACGTTTGGTTATTTAGATATTTTATAAATCTAAATTTCTGTATTCCTATTTTTTTTCGCTTGTATTTCAGCAGAATTTACGAATACCAAATCAACCACCAGGTTTACCATAGACAAAGCCTTATATCTCCACATTTAACGACAAATAGTGATGAACTCAGCGGAAAAACACACCTCTTACAACTCTTAACACTAACGTCAGATATCCATAAAGATAGATGCGCATGCGCGTACTTGAATTTGTAACCTGGAAGATTTTATCTGAAATGTATCAATATTTTTTAATTTGTATTTACCATGATGTTTACCATGTGCCACTCAAGGTAGAGGGTTACAGAGTATGAGGCGCACTTTATAGGAATATGTGGGGTAGCTAATGGTTAATCCTAGACTTGAACAGGTTAAGATTGGAGTGATCGGAGTACTGTTGGAACTAAGTAGTGTTGGTCATCTGAACTTTTTTCATGGGAATGGTGACAGAGCAGCGGGAGGCTTACGACGTTTCGTCTGTAAGAAAGGGGGGGTGGAAAATAATTCGTCGTCCAAAAGAGACGCTTTTGGACTCTATTGAGAGTGGAAAGCGAAGGCTAGATCACTCCTGCCCATATATGGTAGCAGTACTCCATTTTCGGCATGGTCTGGCTCTTACAAAGGTCGAGGATAGCAGGAGAGGGTAGGGTACTCAGGAAGGCTAAGTGCTTTGAGCGCCTATTCGGAATTAAACTCAACATAGACCCCAAGTGGAACCTCGTACATACGAAATGTTTCAAATCTCACGAAAGGCAAATACATCTGATTGGTATATACCTTGATCGAATGTAAGTAGAAATGCTATGTACAAAGTGTATTCGGATAGGATCCAACCACTGGAAATTAACGAAATATAGCCCACCTAGGGTAAGAGTATCCAGTTCACTCCAAAATACTTTCCTTGGAAATTGATTTACGTCCCTTCCACTTTCCAAAATATACTAAATATCTTCTTTTGGATCGCCATCTTGTCGCGTTCTCCTTCATCCGAAAATATCCACCTTTTCTGTGATGATTTTAGCTTTGACCTAACCCTAACCCTAACCTTAAGCCAGAAGTCGCAAGAAGTCACGGAAGGACGCTGATAAATTTGCAGGGTTCATTGTTGCGCAAAAAAAGACCTATGTAACGGTCACATATTTCACAAACATGTTCAATGGCATTCTGAAAAGTTTTATCAAGGACAAAATGTTCTCGATATGTTCACAATGGCTAGATATTTTCAGCTCAAATGGGTATGAAAGCAAACATTTCGTCACTTTGCAAAGCTTTTTTCTATAAACAGGAATCTCATTTCATGATCTCCATGTATTTTCAAAATATGAAAATGACACGTATATATTAAAATCTACCGGGAATTGTTTCGCAAAATTTATGTAATATATTATTGTATATTTGTTTGATTTAGTAAACATTTTTCACTGTCACTTGTAGGTATTACGCTGTTAGGTTATATCTTTGCTCTGAATTAGAAAAGTCACATGAAATAGTTATTTGATTGTATCATTGTTCATTTTAGTTCCTACATTCCACAACCAGAAACTGTAATTATCTACTTGCTTTTTTCAGGACAGTTCTCTGCTAAGTGGCTCTCCACTTCCCCCTATCGTTTGTAGCTCTCAATAGGTTTCGTCCATCTGCCACCTCCCCCAGAGACCACGTTCTGTCATCGACTTGCTTAAGCCCGCCACGTATGTCATGCGTCGCTTTCCCTTGTCTCTCTTTCCCTCAATTCGCCCTGTGAGTATCAGATTCTCCAGGCCCTCCTTTCTCATTACGTGTCTCAGAAACTTCCTGATGTTAAGTATAAGCGTCCTCCTTATTTTCATCCTCTCCAAGACCTCATCGTTGCTCACCCGCTCGGTCCATGATATCCTCAGCATCCTTCTGCAGAATCACATCCCCATCGCCTCGAGTCTCTTCTTCATCTTTAAGGAGAGCGTCCAATATTCGCTGCCGATACTGTAATACTCTGCATATCTTTTGGAATGTGTCCTTGGCCATCCCAATACATCTACTTACCGTCCTGTCAGAACACTTCCCAGATATTTAAACTTCCGCACCGGATTGATTTTAGTGTCCCCGACCTGTAAATCGCATTTCGGCCTCATCTTTTTACTGATGACCATGCATTCTGTCTCCTCGTAGTTTATGCTTAGTCCCTTCTTCTCGCTATCCTTTGCTACATTCTGTAATTTCTTTTCCGTGTCTGCTATCAGTATTACAACTGCTAAATTATGTGGATATAAATATATGTGCCTGACAATGTTTTTTGTTTATTGCCAGATTTCATTAAAGATAATAAACTCGATTCTTTTTTTATTAGGCAGACAAAATAATGTCAAAGTTTTCTTTTTCTATTTGTCATGCAACTTCGGCCTCTGAAAATTCGGTATAATCAGGTTATATTATGTCAATTTGATAGGAGCATGAGAAGGAATTAAAATGACTTACATCAGCACATCAGTTCCCAATGACAGTGAGAAAAATGGTCACCCCCCCCCCTTCTCTCTCCCTCCCTCCTTCTCTCTATCTATCTATCCATCTATCTCTCTTTTTCGCCCATCTCTCCTCCAACAAAAAAAAAAACACAAATATTTTGGAGAAACCTTTGAAACGTAAAATTAATGTTGGATTTCAATTCTCTTGAGACGATATCAGAACGTAAAATTGAATGAAGAATCAAATATCACCTTTGTGTTTATTTAAAACGTAATAAACATTTTTCATTTTCTTTAACATTGAGAGTCGATTTTTCAAAATTTTACCAACATTTTCTTTTAAGATTTAAAAACACTTTTTTTTTCTTTTTCTTATTTTCTTCTCTATCGATTTATTTAGTCTTAACCAAAGTAAATTGACTTGTTTGCCTAAAATATATTCATTTTCGTGTTTGGGGCATCCTCATCTTCTGTGATCAAAGTATCATCATCTTGTGTGACCCAAGTATTGCCATTTTGTGTGATTTAACTATCATTATCTTGTGTGACCGAAGTATCAACATCTTGTGTGACCGAAGTATCATTATCTTGTGTGACTGAAGTATCATTATCTTGTGTGACCTAGGTGTCCTGATCTGGAGTGGGGAGGTATTTTGACTTGTATGTGCAATATAAACGAACACAATTCAAACTTGAATACTTATTAATATTTTTCGAGAAGTTAAATTTTGTTATTGGAAATTGCAATAAATAGAAGTTTATATATATATATATATATATATATATATATATATATATATATTTCACCATTGGTAAATCTTGCGAATACAGTATAATAATGACTTTTTTTATCCGAGGTATCCTGATCTTAGATGTGGGGGGTAACATGAGTTGCGTGCCCAGGGTATCATGATCTTGAATGTGTAATATATTTTGACTTGTGTTTCCGAAGTATACTGATCTTGAGTGTGTGAGATATTTTGACTGGTATGTCTGTGCTATCCTGATGTTGAGTGTGTGAGATATATTGACTTGTATATACGAGGTATCCAGATTTTGTGTCTGATGGTATTTTGACTTTTATAACAGAGGTATCAAGATCTTAAATATGTGACCTAACTTGACTCGTGTGTCCAAGGTATCCTGATTTTGAATGTAAGAGGCATTTTGACTTGTATGTCCGAGGTATCCTGATCTTAGTTATGTGAGGTATCTTGATCTTGAATGCGTAAGGTATTTTGACTTGTGTCCGAGGGATTGTTATCTTTAATGTGTGAACTAACTTGACTTGTGTGTCCAAGGTATTCTGATTTTGAGTGTCAAAAATATTTTGCATGTGTGTCCGTGGTAACTTGATCTATAGTGTGTGAGGTATTTGACTTTTATATCCGAGGTATCCTGACCTTGAGCGTGGGAAATATTTTGTCTTGTATGTCCGAGGTATGATGATCATGTGCGTGCGAGTTATTTTTTAATTGTGTCCGAGGCATCATGATCTTGTGGGAGGTATTTTGACATGTGTGTCTGAAGTATCCAAATCTTGAGCGTGTGAGATATTTTGACTTGTATGTCCAAGTTATCCAGATCTTAACTGTGCGAGGTATTTTAACCTGTGTATCCAAGGTATATTGATCTTAAGAGTGTCAGGTATTGTGACTTGTGTTCCCGATGTATCCTGATCTTAAATGTGTCAGATATTTTCACTTGTATATCCGAGGTATCCAGATCTTGAATGTACAAAGGATTTTGAATTGTGTGTCCAAGGTATCTGATCTTGAGTTTGTGAGATATTTTGATGTGTATGTCCGAGGTATCCTGATCTTGAGTGTGCGAGCTATTTTGACTTGTATGTACAATATAAAAGAACGAAATTCTAACTTGAATTTTTATTAATAATTTTTCGAGGAGTTTGATTTTGTTATTGGAAATTGCTATTAATAGAAGTTTTTTTTTTATATATTTCACTATTGATAAATCTTGTGAATACAGTATAATATCGATAATGAGTTTTAGTCACAATTTTTACGTCGAAATACACGAGAAATTCCCAACTTTCTTTTAATTAAAAAGTCTGAACGTTTTTTAATTTACAATTATTTTTTACATTATTTACATTATTCGGATTATTGTCCTCATCTTTGTCGCCATATTTATTACAACGTTTCGGCCGTTGTACGCTCCGGCTTTCTTCAGGTGGTTGGAAAGTCGAACTGAACCCTTTATTTCGCTCACTGGGCTAGACTGTTCTAGTTCCACGTACCATGTTTAATGGATGTCAGTTATCAGTTATCTCCTGTTAATTTCCCTCTGAAAGTTCTCCACTGCCTTAACCGGGTATTGAAATCATACTCTTTGGGTACAGTCACTGGATCTAACCAACGCCTTTATCCACTGTGCCATGTGTCCTTGAGGACATCTGTGCATGAATTTCTGGGTATTAGAAACTTAATGTCTTCAGCAACTATTTTTCCCAGTGCTCATATTGGAATTTTTGCTGTTATCATACATGTTTTTACCAGAGCTCATATTGCAACTTTGTTGTTATTATCGCTTTTCTCTGGCACACCTTATTACTTGTTCCCATATTGTATTTATTTCTATGCTTGGTCGGCTCAGGAGATTTTTGTGGCCTAGCATAGGTGCTGATTCCTTAAGTTTACGAATTTTCCAATTGTGTTCCTTGTCTATGATCTTAAATTAGACATGCAAAAACTCTCACCTATTTTATAGACAGATCATAAAACATTAATACTATTGAAATATTTATTTTTCATTGTAGTTGTCCTTGTTTGACTTTATTTCTTTTCCGCAAAAATGTTATAATTATTTTCTTTATTTACTACAAGATAAGAATAAAATGATGTTTTAAAAGTTAATCTCCTAGAAATGTTATTCGAATGCAAGAGAAAGTAGACGTGAATAATAGAACAAAAGATCTTTTTTACATTAAACATTAAAATAAAAATAAGATTAAAAAATAGCCAAATATTTCAGCAATATCTGCAATCAAAGAAAAATATTTAAATATCTGCATTTGCTGATATGTGTACGGGAAACATTTCTGTAAGGTTCCGATGAATGAGCAGTGAGTAAATTATATATTTGCAATGATCTATGCATGGCAGTCGAAAAGGCTTGCATACAGAACCAGTTCAGGCTCACAGGCTCAATTAATACGCCACAAATCTCTCTGCAGAAATATATTGTATTAAAATAAATACTCAACTATATCCGTCGATGATAAATCCAAACAGACATAGATAGATAGATCGATAGATAGATAGATAGATAGATAGAAACAGACTAGTGTGCATAGATAGATAGATAGATAGATAGATAGATAGATAGATAGATAGATAGATAGATAGATAGAAACAGACTAGTGTGCATAGATAGATAGATAGATAGATAGATAGATAGATAGATAGATAGATAGATAGATAGATAGATCCAAACAGACTAGGGTAGATAGATAGATAGATAGATAGATAGATAGATAGATAGATAGATAGATAGATAGATAGATCCAAACAGACTAGGGTAGATAGATAGATAGATAGATAGATAGATAGATAGATAGATAGATAGATAGATAGATAGATAGATAGATAGATATAGATACAGTGCTGTTCTATAAAAGTGACTCACCTGATCTTTTTTACTAAAAATATTTTTTGTCTGTTGTTTTTGGGATTAAAATAATTTTTAATCTTACTAATATAAATTCCCCTTCCCGACCATCTAGGAAAAAAGTTTGTTCACCCTAAGGTAATCTATTGATAATTATAAATTTGGATATAAATGAGATTCAGGAAAAAACTCTGTGCAAAAAAGTGACTCAGATATCGCATTCTAATGATTAAACTGGTAAATTTAAAGAGCTGTTGACAAAATATTGAAAACTATTTTACAATACACTCAGAACAATATTCTAGAGAATTCTAGAACAGCTTAAATTAAATCTAGAATATTCCAGAATATCCCAGAAAGCCTCATACAGTATAAAAACAGCTTGAAATAGCCACGCAAGTCACTAACCAGATGAAAGGGTACAAACACGCATCAGAACCACTTAAGGCATCTATTATTGCCCTCTCAAAACCAAGCAAGTCTACGAGAGAAATTGCAGAAATTGCTATAACCTCGCAATCAACTGTCTCTCGGGTGCTTAGGGCAAAGGGGGCGAAAGAAAAGGATTGATGACAGAACTGGCAGGGTAATCAAGAGAGAAGTTGCGAAGAATAAGACTATAACTAGCCAAGAAATTGCAGCCAGTCTAAGCGAAGAGCAAGGTGTTAGTCTTGCCTTTTCAACAGTCCGTCGGTGGCTGTTAGAACAAGGCTACAAATCTTGTACACGAAGGTTTAAGCCGCTAATAAGCAAAGCCAACAAAGCCAAGAGACTTGAATGGGCTCACTATTACAAATATTTCACCGTAGAAGACTGAAAGAATGTTCTCTTCTCCGATGAAACGAAAGTTGAGCTAAATTCAAAGGATAAGGTGAGTTGCTTTTATCGAACATCACTGTAGATAGATAGAGAGATAGATATAAACAGACTAGTCTGCATAGATAGATAGATAGATAGATAGATAGATCTAGACTAGGGTAGATAGATAGATAGATAGATAGATAGATAGATAGATAGATAGATAGATAGATCTAGACTAGGGTAGATAGATAGATAGATAGATAGATAGATAGATAGATAGATAGATAGATAGATAGATAGATAGATAGATAGAAATGTCTCTTATTTCGGCGTTGCATCATGAACCATTGTCGGTGCGAACAAGAATGACTCACTCTCAAGTCTCCACAGAATAAGCAAATGCGGGACAAAATAGAAGTTGAATATTAAATTTTCTCATCTGCTGATAGTCTTATATTTCGATGGATCCGCCCTTGAAAAAAAAAAGACACATAGAAAATCTCTGAAGAGACCCATCGCCTTGCGATGACACTAACTACAGCATTGTGAGGAAAATACAGTAACTGTATTTGAGGCTGTCGAATTTACGAGAAGCTGCTGAAATCGTGTTGAGGAGAAAAAACAGGACCATAAAAATGTTTTTA
Organism: Acanthosepion esculentum; assembly: GCA_964036315.1. NCBI lineage: Eukaryota > Metazoa > Mollusca > Cephalopoda > Sepiida > Sepiidae > Acanthosepion > Acanthosepion esculentum. Next base: position 156,203,035 of record OZ038475.1, on the reverse strand, counting down.
TTTGTTTAACTCGCAGTTGCAGTAATAAGAAATCACTCTCTCTCTCTCTCTCTCTCTCTCTCTCTCTCTCTGTGTCCCCTCCCTCTATCTCTCTCTGCCTCTCTCTCTATCTCCCTCCCTCTCTCTTCTCCCTGTCTCTCTCTCTTCTCCCTGTTTATCTATCTCTCTCCCCCTCCCTCTCTCTTCTTGTCTCTCTCTCCCTCTCTCCCCTATCTCTCTCCCTCCCCCTCTCTCCCCATATCTCTCCCCCCCTCTCTCTCTCTCTCTCTCCATATATATACGGGGTGTAACAGCAAAACTGTCCAAATCGTGTTACAGCATTATTATCCATCTCACAAAATGTTTAATACCTGAAGAACCACTAAACTAATTGGCTTTCTTTTCCCCACGTTTTCAGATTAGGCCTTTAACCATTTTGATGCTATTTGTCGTAAAAATTAATGAAAATCCTTTGAGTTATTCAGCTAGAAAGAGAACAGGTTAAAATCATTTTGTGTCAGCCCCATTGTCTTTCCAACTGAGCAATGGTGAGAGGAAAAAGATCATTCAGGTACCAACATTCATACTCTGGCTTCCATCCTCAAAGTCCATTCACGAACGATGAATAAATTTAAAAAAAGAGGGAACAGTAGAGAGGAAAACTGGATCAGGAGGTCACAACAGCAAGAGGGATCATCGTTTCAAATTAGAGCTAAAAACATTCTGATTGTCCAAAGTAGAGTCCAATAGCGTTATAGAAACCTCGGAGAATTCCAATAAGATATCTTTAATCATTTCTAAGATACAACGGTCCAAAGCTTAATCTAACAATTGAACTATTTTGCTGTTACACTATTTGGACAATTTTGATGTTACACCTGGTACAAATATATATAGTGAGAGAGAGAGAGTGAGACAGAAACAGAGACAGAGAGACAAAAGTAGGATGTGACATAAGTTTTTTTTTTATTTCCGGTACCTCATACATGTACATACAGTCCAAGTATAAAAATTGCCGAGACGCTACGACCCCCTGTTATGCTGATCCGACCCCTTTTTCTTTATTAAACTGACTCCATCCCTCTTAGTGTGATGTGTAAAGTACCACCGCAAGTTTGGAAAACCAGGAACCAGGCGCCTTATCCCATCTAAAATGATGAGAACAGATACTGTGCTTTGATCCCGGCTCGAAGGCCTGATGATTGCCTTTAAGTATTCAGTGTTTATACTCATGTCCACACTGCTTATATTTATATACGCCCTGTACCAAATATTGAGCAATTTCAGTACAGCATATCTTAAAAACTATATGTATATATATATATATATATATATATATATATATATATATATATATATATATATATTACAATGAATCATTCATACAAAAAGTAGATTAGTAAAGTTAATGATATAAAATGGCGAAATCCATTGCATTAACCTACAAATCACTCGATGAATGTTATGATCCTTGTTTTTAATAATTATAAGCTGTATAAGGTCTTTCTTTAATATGCAAGTACTTTCAACTGTACATTCAGTCATCCTCAGGCACGGAAATTATTTTGTTTTTAGTCAAATCCGGTAGCATCCGACACGAAAAAATTAAATGCGAATCGAAATATGTTTTTTTCTGAAATGTGTCATTGATAACGGATACAAACTTTTAGAGCGTGCAGTCGCAACGCTAAGGTTGAATTTTTTGAAAATTTAAGAGAGTGAGTTTTTTATCAATATGGCAATTTGAGAATGTTTTGTTGTAGTAGAGTTCATGCTACATTGACTGATAAACTCCTACAATTTTGTTCGCGAAGGGATTTCGCCATTTTATATCATTAATTCTACTAATCTACTTTTTGTATGAATGTTTCATTGTAATATAAATTGAACGGCACTACGTATTTGATACACACACACACACACACACACATATATATATATATATATATATACATATATATATATATATATATATATACATATATATATATATATATATATATATATATATATATATATATATATATATATATATATATATATATATGAATGTTTATATGCATTTAGAACTCAGTTATTTTTCTGTATCAAAAGTTTCATTCCAATATGTGACGAACGTCAACTTAAACGTTTGTGTTCAGCATTTGAAAGCAATTAATTGGTCGCAGGTGAGAACCTCATCGTAAGCCCACGTTCAAAGAATTATTATCTACACTGCATATTGACTAACAAAGAATTTCAATCATCAGACAATGTGTCAAATCTTACAAATACGGTTTTGCAAAAAAGCAAAAACAAAATTCGTTAGCTTCTGATTTGAAATAAACGTCTCCATATTTGGCCACTTCAGATCTCTACACCTGTTAATCATTCCATCTTTACCAGAAATAATTTCACAGCAATCAGTAACTACTTGAAATAATGAAATATTTTCTTGTTTCTTTCTTTTTTCTTGCAATAACGCCTCTAACATTATACAGGGTGTCCATAAAGTTCGTGTGCACTTTAAAAAATTTATAACTTTATTTGTATTTGCGATAGAAATAATTTGTAAAAAGGATTAGAAAGAAATAAATCTATATTTTTTAAGGTTTTATTGAAATTTTATTTAAGTTTCCACATGTCCTCCATCATTAGCAATACAAAGGGTAATACGATTTTGCAGTTCACGGAAAACATTTGCCAACTGATTTACAGTAATGCCTGAAATCACATTAGTTATTTTAGCTATACTTAAAACTAGGTACATTAAACTTTATAACATTTTTTTTAGATTATTTCTATCGAAAATACAAATAAAGTTATAATTTTTTTAAAGTGCACACGGACTTTATGGACACCCTTTATATACAGTGTGCAGGGCTTAAAATATTCGAACTGTCCCACTTGCCTTGATCTAGCATTTTATAGAGTTTCTTGCTCAGGCCGAGAACCCAGCATTTTAAAATGTTTGTAAATGTTATTTAATGATAAGATTGTACTTTGTCCTCTCACCGTGTCCTCTTCTCAATATATGGCTAATTAAAACTGGTCGAAGGATCGAAATAAAAGCTTCGCAATTAATACGTGAGGTCAAGAAATGGAAATGAATCCATAGGATCCTTTTCATAAGGTGTCTGACATTATAAATGAAACTGCTCTCTTTTAAGCGTCTTAGATCTCCTTTTCTTGCCTTCCATCAGAAATGGCACCATCGGGTAAATTCGACTCCATAACTGTATATGGCGCCAATGCGCTGATGTGAACGGCTAGAGCAGAGTGATCCCCTAATAGAATCAAAGAGCACGTGTCAGACTTGTTGGGGGGACATTAGTTATGGTTTGATCTGAAGAGAGGGATAGTCTTCAGCAGGTCGACTTGCACAAGACACGCTATGAATAAATGAATAACTTACCCGTTCTCAACACAATTATATGGAAGGGAGTGGCCATGTGTTCATCTGAGCAGTGACCCTACGACCACAAACGGTCATGAAAAGGAGGAGGAGGATGGTGAGGATGAGGATGTGGATGATGATGAGGATGATGATGATGAGGATGATGAGAAGGATGAGGATGAGGATGATGATGAGGAGGAGGATGAGGATGAGGATGAAGAAGATGAGGATGATGATGAGGATGATGATGAGGAGGAGGAGGATAAGGATCATGAGGAGGATGAGGAAGAGGAGGAGGAGAAGAAGGAGGAGGAGGATAATGATAATGATGATGAGGAGGATGTGGATGATGATGATGAGGAGGATAATGATGAGGATGATGAGGATGATGAGGAGGAGAATAATGAGGATGATGATGATGAGGATGATGATGAGGAGGATGAGGAGGAGGATGATGATGAGGATGAGGATGATGATGAGGATGATGATGAGGAGGAGGAGGAGGAGGATGATGATGAGGATGATAATGAGTAGGATGATGAGGATGATGATGATAAGGAGGAGGATGATGATGAGGAGGAGGAGGATGATGAGGAGGAGGAGGATGATGATGAGGAGGAGGAGGATGATGAGGATGATGATGAGGAGGATGTTGAGGAGGAGAATGATGATGAGGATGATGATGAGGAGGATGATGAGGATGAGGATGATGAGGAGGAGGATGATGATGATGAGGATGATGAGGAGAAGGATGATGAGGATGATGAGGATGAGAATGATGATGAGGATGATGAGGAGGATGATGATGATGAGGAGGAGGAGGAGGATGATGATGAGGAGGATGATGAGGAGGATGATGATGAAGAGGATGATGAGGAGGAGGAGGAGGAGGAGGATGAGGATGATGATGAGGATGATGATGAGGAGGATGATGATGAGGAGGAGGAGGAGGAGGAGGAGGAGGAGGAGGAGGAGGATGATGAGGAGGAGGATGATGTTGGGGATGATGATAATAATGACGTATTTTGATCTTAAGTAAATAATTTCGAACAATTCGCTTTATAGAATTTTAATAATTGCTCAAAACACATCTTTTCAACGGTGCCTTAAGATAAAAGTTAAAATACTTGTTATTAAAAATAAAATTGCAATCAGTGAGCAAGCACAAATTGATTACTTAGTAAATTTCATTTTTAGTAATAATTTTGTTGATGCATATTCCTTATTCTTTAGCCTACCGAGATATATTCTCGTTCTTGCAACCGATGGAGTCAAAAATAAGGGAAATTGCAAAGAAGGGATTCAGATGAGAATGAAATGGTATGGGTGGGGGTCTCACCAAAATAAAACCACAAACGGCAAACACAAAATACTAACAACATCCCTGTCAAATTATGCATCTTGTATTTTACAGTTGTATACACTGAAAAATGTAATAGTATTTCAGAAAGGAAACGACATAATCCATTTTTAAAGAATTCTTGATACCAATATGTCGCTACGTATGAATTATTTTAGTCTTTTCTTATTAGTTTGTACAATGACAACTTTACAAGTCATTACAATTTCTCGTATTTCATTCATTCGTAATGTCAAAGATCTGTAACCTTTCAAGTTTATATGAAAAATCATATATGTAAATAATGTTCAGGAGTTACAAACAAACATATTCATCACGCTAAATAAGTTAGATAAAATATACTAAAAACATTGAATTTTGATCTTAAATAAATAATTCCCAGCAAAACATTTATGCAATTTTAATAATTATACATACATAGCTTTTGAAAGTAACTTGAAATAATGGGTGTCCATAAAGTTCGTGTGCACTTTAAAAAATTTATAACTTTATTTGTATTTGCGATAGAAATAATCTGTAAAAAATGTTATAAAGTTTAATGTACCTAGTTTTAAGTATAGCTAAAATAACTAATGTGATTTCAGGCATTACTGTAAATTAGTTGGCAAATGTTTTCCGTGAACTGCAAAATCGTATTACCCTTTTGTTGTGGTAGGATCCACCTAATCTGCATAGGTGACTACCGACTAAATAAATAATGGTTGGTACCGGAAGACAGGGAGCGAATACAGAGATCCAGCTAGAGACTCTGCCCGACTGCGACTTAGTCAACACATTCTCCAGGAACGTCTTCCCAGAAATATACAGAAATACTAGATGTAAATATTGTGTACACTTTCTTGTTATAATACATTCTTGTTCTAAGTACATTTTGTGTTGCATTATTATTCCATGCATTAGTCAAGATTCAACAATGAGTCAAGACTCAACACCTTTGTATTGCTAATGATGGAGGACATGTGGAAACTTAAATAAAATTTCAATAAAACCTTAAAAAGTATAAATTTACTTCTTTCTAATACTTTTTACAAATTATTACTATCGCAAATACAACTAAAGTTATAATTTTTTTAAAGTGCACACGAACTTTATGGACACCCTGTATAAGTCAGATTACTTGTATTTCAGAATTAAACCTGGTAGAATAACAAGAACTTTCTTTTCTTTAATTAGTAAATTATTAGTAATTATTTTGATTAATAATTGTATTATGGCATGATCATTATTGTTTAGGCTACCAAGACATATTATCGTTCTTGTAACCCATATGGCCAAAACCAAGGAAATTTCAGATATAATGCAGCTTAGAATGGGATGCTATGTGTGTTCTAACCAAAATCAAACAAGCAGTAAATTTAAAAGACAAACAAAATTCCTGTAAAATTAGAAAACCTGGAATTTATATACAATTATGTGCATGAAAAAGTAATACGGTTCAAGAAAGGAAACGACAGATTCCGTTTTTAAAGAAGTCTTCATCCCAATATGTCGCTACCTTTTATAGGGAAAAGAACTACATACTTTCTTTCGACCTCTTCATTGGCTGTTATTTTTTCCCGCTTAACTGCGTGTGATAGTGAGCGACACAAATTCTAGCGACTGATTTCAAATTTGCCTGTTCACACCTTCACCCCATCGACACAAAATTCCTTGCGTGTTCTCATTCAAACCTTTACTCGTCCAGCTTTAGTGGTCTGCTAAGAGGAAACGAAAACACTTTTTTTTTCGTCTTTACATCGCCACAGCTGTTATTTAAAATTTTTACAGCAAGAAATCAAAACACGTCGTCTCTTTTCTAATTTGTGGTTCGTACTCACTTGTATCACCTGCTTTGTTCGACTATCCGATTTGCTGTCGCCTCTATTGCTGGTTTTACGACGTGTTATTCTGACTGCTCTGATTGTTTGACTAATCAATGCGTACCAAAAACATTTAGATCCATAATGGAAGTTTTTTTATTCGTGCCCTATTTTTGAACTTGGGAGCAGTAATAGACTTCTAAAAATTGTTTACCAATCAGCACTGAAATCAAAATAAATACAATGAAGTGACGCTAATGGATTGGTTATAATTCTCTCAAAAATCTCTGAAACTTGGACTTGGATACTAATTTTTTTACATTATTTACATTATTCGGACTATTGTCCTCATCTTTGTCGCCATATTTATTGCAACGTTTCGGCCGTTGTACGTTCCGGCCTTCTTCAGGTGGTTGGAATTTCGAACTGAACCCTTTATTTCGCTCACAGGGTTTGCAGACTGGGGAGTTAGGTAGCCAGACGTAAGGGGTGATGGGGTCGAAGAAATTGTCTGACAGACTTGGCTGGGTTCTCCTACTTGTGTGTCATGATGCAGCGTCCTGTTGCCAGACATAGGGTCTTCCAACAACGACCATCTTGACCTAGGGTAACACTATCTCCTCAATGAATTTGATGTAGGCGTCCGTGTTAAAGCTGAGGCCTTCACCAAAAAATTCGAGAATTCTTTTCTTATCAGAACGATCAGAGTGTGTGTTCTGAGCTGACGTACCTTCGTAATCACCATCATCCAACTCTTTCAGAAATCTTCTACAATGTCATGAGATTGACAGCCAAACACTCTGAAATCTTCCTATAGGAGCTTTCGACGCGAATGCCAAGCAGTACATCATGCCGTTTCCAAATTTCTGGCGGAAATAATTGCATCATGGTGCTCTTTTTCTCAAAGACTCTGCCCAACTGACCTTACTATACTATGCAGTCGACAAAATCAAAAACGAACAACGCACATTCGCGAAATCAAAATATAATATGGCGAAAATTTACACGTCGCACCCTGTATATAGTAGGAGCACCTTACCAGATATGGCAGCAATATTCAATGCACAGAGAAAGAAAGAAAGAAACAAAGAAAGAAACAAAGAGAGAAACAAAGAAACAAACAAAGTAACTACAATTGTAAACTTTGGAATATATTCTTTATTAGTTGTAATATTGGATAAAAGTTTACTTCTTCTTTATGTGCCGTGTCCCTACAGGGCGTGAGTGATCATGGCCCTCCACATCTTCCTGTCTTCTGTAGCTCTCAATAATTTTTGTCTTTTTTCTTATTTCTCCCAAACCCTGTTGTACTCATGCCCATCAAATGTGTGACATGCTACTTGATCTGAACTGGCTGACCACATGACTCTGAATTTTTTACTTGATTAGTTAAACTAAGTCAATACCAAAACTGTGGAATCTAATCACCGTCTGTTTATTGGATTACATTGCAGCGAATTTCCTACCGACGTTAAAGATGAGGACAGCACGTAAATAAGGTTTTTGCTTTTTTCTGTCATTTCACTTTAACTAAGGTGTTAAAGCCACGAAAACGCAATGGATTAGTGATGAGAAAGGCCAGTTTAGAATGCCACAGTGAACCAACTTTCCTTCGGTCGTTGTACGCTCAGGCCTTGTTCAGGTGATTGGAATTTTGAATCGAACCCTTTATTTCGTCCACCTGGGTAGATTGCTCTAGTTCCACGTGCTGTGCCTCTTCCAGATGTCTCAGTTATTTCCCTCTAACTCACCTCCCCAAGTTTTGGTTCACCACTGCTGTGGCCTGGTATTGAACTCACAAATCATTGGGTCTAGTCACTGGACCTAACCAACGTTTTTTATCCACTGTGCCATGTGAATATGGCAATGAAGATGAGGATAACAGCCCGAATAACGTAAATAATACCTCATCTCAGAGATCCAATCACCTGACGAAGGCCGGAGCGTACAACGGCCGAAACGTTGAGAATATGACAATGAAGATGAGGATAACAGTCCAAATAATGTAAATAATGCAATTCATCATAATACCACATCTCAGAGATATAGCTCTCTCTGTGTATTTCTTTCCCCATCTCCCTCACGCGCACATGCGCTTAATATTGCAAATGATTGGTGGTTTGATGCTGAAAAAATCGTCATGAAAGATCTTGAATTTTATTTGTATTCTAACATATGTGAGGAATCTAGTAAGCATCAACTTCCCTAAGTTTCCAAATATTTTGCGAAACTGTCTTTAAATCTGCGATCCTTTAATGACGTAGACGTCCATTTAGTTTTCGAAACTACCAATTATTCACCATGATTGGTGGCTCTGTTGTGGGTTGGAATGTTTCAGTCACGAATGTCACTATGAAGCAAATGACGATAGCATCTGTTGTCAAATGTGTGTGAAAAGAGCATGAACGACACACCGGAATTCACAAAGTCTCTTGTTGAACCGTTAAAAACATTCCGAAAATATTTAAGCTCAGTCAAGTTGATTTCTAACTAGAGATCCCGATAAAAGAAATTAACATAAACCTGTTTTTAAAAAATACAAAAGAGTCTATAATTCTCGTAATAAAAGATTAACGAGTTAAGAAAATCAATACTGAAGTTCATCAATCCGGAATAATATTGATTGCAAGGGGAAAAAATCAAACGGCAATTTATTTCGCTTTTTTCCAAGATAATTAAGTATTGATTATCAGTTTTCATATTGGTAAAAGCAAATAAAGTTTTTCTTAATTTGTTTAGAATGCATTTTGATTTGGTTTTGGTGCAAAGTTCTTACTAAAATTCTTGTTTTAAAAGTTACAACAATGACTGATTTTGAAATTTATTAGAGAAATTACTGAGTTAAAATAAAATGTTTTATCAAATAATTTAAAAAGTGCAAGGAAATACAAATTATTTTTCCTATTTATTTTTTGTTAAGAAACATTTCGCAGAATTTTTTCAGAAAAATCGATTTTGATTATAGTGCTCGGTTAAAAACACGAAAAAGATGCTTTTTAAAATCGAAATTAAATTTTAATACATTTTTCACTGAACTGAATGGCAACAACATTAAAATTTCATTTTTCGATGTTGCAAAATTCAATAATTTTCGGTTATTATAGAAGAGATTCAGCCTTTTTTCTGATCTAGTTGGTTATATGACACTAGCATTAGTGGTTGATATTCGAAGACAATTAAAAGCCAAAGAGAAAAGCTTTCGATATTTGACAGAACACAATGATTCTATCCCCGTTTCCATCGTTTGAACCTTGTACCAAACTACTCTAAACATAATATTGACAAGAAATATATTTCGATAGACATAAAATCTTACCTCAATTTATACGTGTGATGTCCGCTGTTGGCATAAAAATTTGACAAGTGGAAATAACTAAAATGCGTTAATAATCTCTACGCACGTATTATATTTTTACAAGAACATCTGCAGGGATTTTTTTATCTGCAAATCCTCGTGGAATCACAATGTTTTCAATTACACAAGGACTTGGATATCTTCCAGTCATTAACTCTGGTACAGAGAAGATTCACTATATATTCTTTACAACGAAATAATATCATCACATCAAGATACGTTGGTGTAGCATTCCATCAAAATAATACATATCTTCGGCGTTTTTATAGAGTCTGTTATCTCGAGCCAATAAGCTTTGTCATTCAGAAAATACTTCTCTGTAGAAAAAGATCAGAAGTCATATCAAAAACACATTTCGTTTTTCTATATGTTTCCCCAACTTTGACAGCGCCATTTGAAAAGGCTTTTCATCCGTATGTTTGTGTATCGTTATCAATTATGTTTTTTCTATATTTGTGGTTGGCCCCATTGTAACTATACTTCTTCTTCTTCTCCTTCTTCTTCTTCTTCTTCTTCTTCTTCTTCTTCTTCTTCTTCTTCTTTGTTGACGTCGTCGTCCTGGGTATGACGATAAACTACATCCGGCAGCAAGGCCTCTGATCGGGAGATTGACGATTTTGAAGAACGTAGTACCACCTCTTAATTGCTGTTGTTCCCAGGTGCACCCTGACCTAGAGTGGTAGCACCTGTTAGGGTCCAAACTATGGGCAAATAGTGAACCCCCTTCAACAAAAACAAAACATTATAAATTTATACAAATACATTTTATAGTATAAATACCAGCAATACTATTTTACATAAAAAGTATCAACAATATATATTTATAGTAAAATTGCGAACAATACATTTTAACAGTAGTTGAAGGCATACAATTGCGTTGAAAATATATCTAGTTGCAGTCATATAATTGTGTTCAAAATATTTAGATTTCGGCATTAAATAACCCATAGTAGTTGACATGCCGCTAAACAAAATCAAAAACATTTTCTTCTTCTATCTGCCTTGACCTTTCAAGAGTACAGAAAATAATGTAATAAACATGCATAATGTTGTAAAATCAGCATATACTCGAGACAATGTAACATATTCACACGGCAATGTAATAAATGTAAAAATATACATACAAAACTATGTAATAAATTCGTACATAAATTCGTAAGTAGCGCAAAAGGTGTTAAAATTAAGAGCTTTGAACATATGTAAGCTGGTGATATATGCTATATTAGAAAATATATCTTAGTGGCCTACGTGCAAGCATGCGCAAAGGCGTGAAACCTCTTGTCGTCTACACGGAAAGATTCGAGCGCAAAAGAAAAATAAAGAGAAAACACAACAAGAAGGCGATTCTAAATATGTGAGGAAATCAATGGCTCCTCTACCAGAACGAAGAGAGCACTAGAATCTTGATTCAAAGGAGAAAAATCTAAACCAACCAATTTTGGAAGGAACATCCTGTGAAATATGTCGTAACGTGATTAACTGTTGATCACAACTGAGTGTTTTCCGGTTCTTTTGTAACTTGCATAGAAATGATCTGTGTCTGAGTAAAAAGCTTTATAGATTTTAATTATTACTATTACCTTTTCAACTTCAAAATGATAATAATCAACTCCAAAATGGATAAATCAACTTCAAATTGGATCAATCAACTTCAAAATGGATTAATCAACTTCAAATTGAGAAAATGTCAAAAACCTAAAAACAATCAACTTCAAAATAATAATAAACAACTGCAAATTGGAATAAACAACTTCAAATTGAGATTTTTTTTTTTTTTTTTGTAAATTGAAATTTTTTTTTTCAATTAATTTACCCCATGAGTAAGGGAATTGACTGTTCGTCTTCATTATATAGATGAAGAAAAAAACAAAATACAAACAACTTAGAGGTCAAGAAAGTATTGGGTGAGCGTACAGTAAAAGTAGGAGGAGAAAGTCCCGCATGGGCAAAAATGATGATTTATGATCCATTTCGAATTTGATTGTTCCATTTTGAAGTTGATTAATCCATTTTGAAGTTGATTAATCCATTTTGAAGTTGATTGATCCATTTTGGAGTTGATTAATTTTTTTACTTGAAAATAAGTCCATTTTGAAGTTGAAAAGGTATTAGCAGTTAATAGACCTGAAGTTATCTCCCTTGGAAATAACTTGTGTGTTTTTGTTTTTTTGTATACTAAATTAAAAATTACTTTGCCTCATTAATCTGGAAAGTGCTTTATTTGCCAGAACAGAGTATTTAATGATATTGTGCTAGTAAAATCTTTATAGGTTTTAATTATTACTAGTTAATAAAGGAAGGTTTAATTTCGCAGGGATTAGCAACAAAAATATTTTTTTTAAAGTAAAATAAAAATAATTCTGCAACATTGCGTACAAAAAACATGCATCTGCAAGTTTATTTCCCTCAATTTTCCTCAGGCACTGGGCTTATTCAGAAAGACATATTCCTCAACAGCGGCACTTTTTTTTGAACCGGCACGCTTATTTGATAAGTTGAAAACCGCCATCGTCATGACTTTTCTAGAAGGCACTCGTAATAGGGATAAACTAGGGCACAAGTTAATTAAAGTAAACCAAGCAATGCCTCGATGAATATTTCAAATCTTCAGACAAAGATCGTTAACTTTAACGCCTGCAAAATTAAACTTCTCTCTATTCAACAGTATGGTTAATGCTGACCTGGAGGAAAGTGACTCGTTGTGCATTCTAGGGTTAACATTCTTGGCTGAAATAAAGTAAAAGGTCTCCATTGCTAGGTCAGCTGCTATGTTTGGTTCACTGTGTCGTGTGACAATTTTTCTTTCAAGAATCTAACTTACATATCTATAAGTTTACCATTCGTCCATGCTTAAAATATTGCTGCCACATATGGTCCGGTGCCCCTGCTATTTACCTTAAACTCCTTGATACAATCCAAGGAAAAATCTGCAATATTATTGGTACTGATCTGGCGACTCGGCTTCAGTCATTTTGCCGCCGCTGCAAGATTGCCTCCCTGTGACTTTTGTATAAATACTTTAAATGGTAATTTTCGGATTATCTCATAGCTATGATACCTTGACTTTTCTAACTTAAGCGTAGTACTAGACTGGCGTCGAGATCTCATCAATTTACAGTTGAGTTTGCTAGAAGTCACTTTAAATTGTATGCTCTTTCTTTTCTTCCAGCTCTATGCTTTCCAGCCAACTTTAATATTCATAAATTTAAATGAAATATCAATCACTATCGACTGTCTTCCTGATTATTCATTTTACTCTCTCTCTCTCTCTCTCTCTCTCTCTCTCTCTCTCTCTCTCTCTCTCTCTCTCTCTCTCATTAGTAATATTTCTGATTCTAATTCTTAGTGCCTTTACTGCCTTGAATGGGGTAATCTCAATTAAAAAAAACTAAGTTCGTACTCATTTAATCCAAAATTCCAAGGTTTTCCACAATAAGGAAACAGAAAATATTTACTAATACCTTGAAAGAGTTTCCTATCTCGAAGATAATAGGGTGCTTCGATGTTGGGTGATGGTTAACAAGCTTATCTGACTGAATATTCTTAAAATGTAGTGATTTTGTTCATCACTCAGTGCACTAAACTTGTGACCTTGTGACCTTGACAGAGTCAAACTTCGTTTGATAAGTTAGAAGCGCACGACATCTTTGCGTAATTGTTACCGAGCTGGTCTCAAAGATCATTAATGCTGAGTACGATGCTTACAGAGTAACTCGTGTTTGCGGTGTGGTGCAAAAATTCTTCTTATCTTATGTCCAATAGCGAATTGCAGAGGATACCGGAAATAACATTTCTGGATCACGTAGTTTCTAAAGCGAATTACAGCTACAGTCGGATTAGCTACCAAAAGATTTGTTATAGATTTCTAGATTTATCTCTAGAGATTATCTCATAAATATAACAGAATAGAAAGCTCTTCAAGGAAAAAGTTTGACCAACTCACCCAAGATGCTGGGTGCAGTATTTGACGAAGTATCTAATGCCATGGATGACTGGGAAGAACGATTTGATGAAAACAAGCAAATTCGAGTGTCTCATGAATATAACCGCACTGGGCGCCCTTTAAAGACATACATTGATCAACTGGCCTAAGATGCTGGGTGCATCAACTGCCAACTGTCATCGATAACCTCGAAGAATGGCGTCATGAATTCCAGAAAATCTGAACCAATTCGATACGATGACGATGATGATGATGACGACGATCTAGTCTATTTTGAAACATCTTCACGATTAATGTTACGATTACAATAAATCTCTTTGATCAGTAGTTAGAGCGTTAAACACTGCATGTACAAAGCTTCGTTTGATCAATTGTATAAGTTGTAACATTCCATCAAGATAATGCACGATCTCCATAAAACGAAAGTTGCATTTGAAATGATTGAAAACCTCAATTGAGAAAAGCTTCGACACCCTCCTTATCTTACACTTATTTCATCTGATTAGCATATATTCCAGTCTACTGAAGAATCTTGATGGACAGGGGTTCTTAAAGCACAAGATGTAGAAAGTTCTCTCTATATTTTTTCTTCCTAATCAAAAGATTTCTGCCAAAAATACTTCCATGAAATTTGTGAATCTTTCGAAGGAGTCTGTTGATCATAATGGAAGGAATTTATAAAATAAATAAAAACAAATTCAGCTCCCGAATTCGAAGATTCCTTGTCAGCTGACATGATGCAAGGGAAACGCCAATGTTTCAATCCGTAAATGAATAATGTAAATAATTTAACAGCTTCTTTCATTTAAATATGAAATTGTTTATGCTTTGTTCACATTAAATGCGATGGAATATCTTTGTGTGTGGACATTCCGTTGTTGGTTGGTGGTTAGCAAATTAATGAAAAGATTTTAATTAAATAAAATTGTAAAATCGATTTAAATTTTTTTTTTTATTTTACTTCTATGAACATAATGGCTTCAACTGTTCCGTTTTTTTGTGCGAGTGTGTGTATCTGTGCATGTCTGTGTATGTGTATCTGTGTGTACATGTACATGTGTGTGTATCTGTATGTGTACCTGTGTGTATTTGTATCTGTTATCTGTGTGTGTATGTACATGTGTGTGTATCTGTGTATGTCAGTGTATGTGTATCTGTGTGTGTGTACCTGTGTGTCTATCTGTGTCTGTATGTGTGCGTATATCTGCATGTGTGTGTGTGTGTGTGTGTGTTTGCGTGTGTGTTTTGTGTCTGGATGAATGTATATCTGTGTGTGCATGTGTATCTGTACGTCTATGTGTGTCTGTGTATGTGTGCGTATATATGTGTGTGTAGCTGTCTGTGTATCTGTGTGTGTGCATGTGTAGCTGTGTGAACTACGTAATCTTATACTAGTTATATAATTTTATTGTCTCGGCAAACCGTGAGAAGGACTGCAACGTTTAGCTTAACTCCGGCTTACCGTAGGATACCAGCAGATGCCGTGGCTGGGGCCAGAAGGGGCCGTCGGATACCAAAGACTCAGTGTGCCGGGATGCCGCCCTTCACCGCTGCTGGCGATCTGTGCGCCGTTGATGAATCAACAAGGAAGAGACGTCCTCGATAATACGGAATGAGACACGCACTTTTTTTTTACTCCACCACGCAGAAACCGGCGAAATTTAAGGGTTTAAATTAGTTTTTAGGATTACAAATTGATTCCTACCAAATTTTTTTAAAAAATCCCAAATCAGCTTTTTCCAAAACTGAAAAAATAAATGATGATTTGTTTAGAAAAACATTGTCTCTGGAATTTGATAAAACTAAATGACAAATCCTTTGTCTTTTTTAACTTTTAGAATAAAAATGTGTCCAATTTATAATAAAAAATGTCACGTTGTCAGTAGACTCCGAGAAATTCTGCGCGTAATTTTGGGGGGAACACTAATAATTGTGGGTGACAGCAGCACTCCTAGTCCAAATGATATTTCACTTTTCTCTTCCTTAAGACAATTCTGGATGGAACTTTGGATTCGTAAATCTAATCTCGATTCCACCACAGGATTTTTCTGCTAACACTTAATTTTGGTTCGGCACATCTAGTAACCAGGAATTCATGATTTCAATATCTGGATGAGGTAATGACAAAAAGTCATACACTCTCTGGTTTAATGGAAGAGAGATGCGACATCGCAAAGGATGAATGAAATACAAAAGAGAAATAAATCATACGAGATATCTACGACTTGAAAACAGACTGCAGAATGAAACAATTTGTGAACTAAGTAAAGGGCTTGATTCGAAATTGCCAGAAGATTACCAATGTGAGATGTACATTAAGAGGACCGGTAATTTCAACAGTCAAAATGTGCTTCTAATAAGTGATGAGTACACGAGTTAATCACGGTAACAATAATTCGTAATCTCAAAGATGTAGACAAATTTAAAACGGCTTTCAATCTCTATTTCTGAGATTAGCTATTGTAATTATTTATACTATTTAAATCGTTCGAACTATTGTCCTCAACTTTCTTGCCATATTCGCGACGTTTCGAACGTTGTAGGCTCCGGTCTTCCTCAGGATCTGTCTCTATTTCTGAGATGAGCTATTGTAATTATTTATACTATTTAAATCGTTCGAACTATTGTCCTCAACTTTCTTGCCATATTCGCGACGTTTCGAACGTTGTAGGCTCCGGTCTTCCTCAGGATCTGTCTCTATTTCTGAGATGAGCTATTGTAATTATTTATACTATTTAAATCGTTCGAACTATTGTCCTCAACTTTCTTGCCATATTCGCGACGTTTCGAACGTTGTAGGCTCCGGTCTTCCTCAGGATCTGTCTCTATTTCTGAGATGAGCTATTGTAATTATTTATAATATTTACATTATTTGAAGTGTTGTCCTCATCTTTCTTGCCATATTCTCGACGTTTCGCCTGTTGTATGGTCCGGTCTTTTTCAGGATCTGTCTTTTTCCGGGATTAGATTTGTAATTATTCATACTATTTAAATCGTTCGGACTATTGTCCTCATCTTTCTTGCCATATTCCCGACGTTTCGGCCGTTGTACTCTCCTGTCTTCTTCAGGATCTGTCTTTATTTCTGAGATGAGGTATTGTAATTTATTCATACTATTTATATTGTTCGGAGTGTTGCCCACGTCGTTTTGCCATACTAACGACGTTTCGGCTGTTGTACACTCCGGTGTTTTTCATGATCTGTTTCTATTTCCGAGATTAGCCTTCGTAATTATTTATACTATTTAAATTGCGCCAACTATTATCCACATATTTATTGCCATATTCACGACGTTTCGGTCGTTGTACGCTCCGGTCTTCTTCAGGGTTTGTTCGGATTTTTGACATGAGACATTGTAATTAGCGTAAAACAACCGAAACAACATCGTTCAGACAGTTGTCCTCATCTTTGTTGCTCTATTCCTGACATTTCGGCCGTTGTAAGCTCTGGTCTTCTTCAGGATCCGTCTTTATTTCTGAGATTGAAGTATTTAATTATTTATACTCTATATATATTGTTCGGACTGTTGTCCTTATATTCGTTGCCATAGTCACGACGTTTCGGTTGTTGTACGCTTCGGTTCTTTTCAGGATCTGTTTCTATTTCCAACATGAGGCATTGTAATTATTTACATTGTTCGGACTAGTATCCTCATCTTTGTTGCTCTATTCACGACATTTCGACGGTTGTGCTCTCAGGTCTTCAGGATCTGTCTCTATTTATGAGCTGAGACATTGTAATTATTTATACTATTGACACTGTTCGGACTATTGTCCTCATCCTTGTTGCCATATTCACGACATTTCGGCCCTTTTACGCTCTGGTCTCCTTAAGGATCTGTCTATATTTCTGAGATGAGGTATTGTAATTATTTATTTTATTTACATTGTTAGCTATGTTATCCTTATATTTCTTGCCATGTGTACAGTTCGTTTCGGCCGTTGTACGCGCTGGTTTTCTTCAGAATCTGTCTCTATTTCCGAGATTAGGCATCGTAATTATTTGTTCTTTTTACATTGTTCGGACTGTTGTCCTTATATTCGTTGTCATATTCACGACGTTTCGGTTGTTTTACGCTACGGTTCTCTTCAGGATCTGTCACTATTTCTGAGATGAGTTATTGTAATTATTTCTACTATTTACATTGTTCGAACTATTATCCTCATCTTTATTGCCATATTCGCGACGTTTCGGCCGCTGTACGCTCCGGTCTTGTTCAGGATCTATCTCTATTTCGTTGATGTTGTACTGTAATTATTTATACTATTTACACTATTCGAACTGTTGTCCTCATCTTTGTTGCCATATTCCCGATGTTTTGGCCGTTGTATGCTGCAGTCTTTTTCAGGAACAGTCTGTATTTCTGAGATGTGTTATTGTAATTATTTATACTATTTACATTGTTCGAACTAATTTCCTCTTTTTGATTGCCATATTCACAACGTTTGGCCATTGTACTCTCCGGCCTTCTTTAGGTGATTGGAATGTTGAACCACCGGGTTATATTGTTCTAGTTCCACGTGCCACGCCTCTTCCGTATATCTCAGTATAATAAATTACTCTTTAACTCAACAAGTTATTATTCACCTCTGCTGTATCCAGGTATTGAACTCACAACTCTTTGTTTCAAGTCACTAGATTACTTCGACCAACCTTTTTTTCCACTGGACCAAACAAATTTGTTGTCATATGAAAATATCGCAATATATTTGCATGGGAGATTGGATACGAATATAGGCGCGTTTCCTGATTGCACGGGAGTCAGCTGAATAGTTCAAAGGCTGACCAAGATATTTCCATGGAATGTGATCAAAGCGTCCCCCCTTGCGGTTTACACACTTCTTCCATCAGCGTTGCAGCGCTTGGTCCCTATTGGTGATGAGGCTTTCATCTTGCTGTTCAAAAAGTTCAGCAGCAGTAGATATGACATCACTGCGATGCTTGTACCCAGCAAAGTGATTTTCATGTTGGAGAACAGATGATAGTCAGATGGAGCCAAATCAGGAGAATAGGAGGGCAATCAAACAGTTCACTGGTAGAATTACACACAGCAGCCATTGAAACCAAGGACTTGCGTTCTGGAGGATCATCATGAAACAAGACCCCTTTAGTCAGTTTTCCTGGACGTTTGGCCATTCGTAACTCCCTCAGCAAGTTCGCTCAATTGATCGTGTGGTCCTTTTGAACAGAGTCAATAAGAGCAAGACCCTTTGCCTCCCGAAAATCTAAGTCCAACGCCTTCCTACCAGATAAAACAACCTTGGCCTTCTTTCAGCAGGTAGAAAAGAATTCACAGATTGTCTCTGGTTCAAAAGGATGGACCCATCACTCATCCTGAGTTAGGAAACGTTTAAAGAAACAAGCTGGATTTGCTTCATACAATGTCAGATTTTCCCGTGAGGTGATCAGCCCCTGCTCTTTTGATCAGGCCATGGTACCCACTGAGTCCTTCCAAGTTCATTAAGTAGAATAATTTCAACTCTCTCAGGCTAATAGAATTGGCTGTTTGATTTATAGTCAGCTGTCTATAATTCGTCACCATTTAGGGAACGTGATCAATGTTTTGATCACGGGTGGCAGTTGCAAGAAGTCCAGACCTTGGGTCATCTTCAAGACTCTTCCTTCCCCTCCTAAATTCAGATACCCGCTTTGGAGCTGTTGATAAAACTGGAGCATCATTCTCTAATGTAGCATCCATGTTAGCATGTTGTCCTTCGGGGAGGGGGACTAAACCCTTTTCTGCAGGTACATGATAACAGCACGATGCCAAATTTTGTCCATTTTCAAGAGAAGTAGCTACTTTTTCAGTCTTATTTGAACCGTCAGATATCAGTTTACCTGGAAATAATGCAGTTTTTAATAAGACTTGAAATTAATATATGCAGTGTGTCACAGCTCTAGCATCATTCCTTCATAGTCAGTCTCTGAACTTTTCTGAGCACACTTGTAAATTGCCGAAAAGCTTTTAACGGGGTTCAAGTAAAAATAACTGATAATTTAGGAATTTTCACAACGAATTGACATTTTGTTTACGACAAATTTTCAGCGATTTATGATGATATCCTTTTCTAATCCTTTCGTCGTATGATGGCTCTTGAGCCTTACTCGTTTAAGTCGTCTATATACACTCGGTTATTCTACGATGGTCGTAAATGCGCCTGGTCATAAATCAGGAATACGATCGCAAACAGGCGTAAACGCCTATTTAAATTTTCATTTTTTTTTTTTTTGCAACCTACTGTTATTCTAGACATTCCGTTTATTTTTTTTCCTCTTTTTTTTCAACTTCTGTTCATTCAAAACTCTTCTCCCTCTTTTAGATTTGTTCCAAAAAGAAAACTCATTTTAATGTATTTTCCCACGTACGCTGTTTATTCCAATCTATTTCTTGTTTTGCCAAGCGCCAACACTGCATTATGTAATTGACTTTTGGTAAGGCACCCTCGCGATAATACTGAAGGCTATTTTGGGGAGCACGACAAAGAGCTAAACTTGTCATCAATGTTTTGTCAGAACAGGATCCTCTCGAAGGGAAATATACAGTTTCCATCATTCGTATTCGTTCGCTCCTTGTGTCTACTCGATTTGTGTTTGCTACACATGCTCGTCTAAATAGAATTGAAGACAGACTGATAATTTTATGATGATGATGTTAATTGTGATGATGTTTATTGCACAATAAAAATCATAAAATTGAATCGATAAAAACACTGAACCTGACAATAATGCTATAATTCTGAATGCGCAAACTTTTGATGTTTACGGTATTAATGTAACACTATTTAGGAACGGCAGGCTAATTAATCAATTGATTAACCACAGAAGTTAATTACGGGGATA
Source organism: Acanthosepion esculentum (assembly GCA_964036315.1). NCBI lineage: Eukaryota > Metazoa > Mollusca > Cephalopoda > Sepiida > Sepiidae > Acanthosepion > Acanthosepion esculentum. The sequence goes on along the minus strand of OZ038475.1, from coordinate 156,182,383 downwards.
CTTAAACCGATAGATATAACGAAAGACATACTGAGCGATTACTTACACCGATAGATATAACGAAAGACATACTGAGCGATTACTTAAACCGATAGATATAACGAAAGACATACTGAGCGATATTCTTTTTGTTTTGTTGTTTTCCCAAACAGAGTATCGGTGAAAAAAAAAAAGATTTTTTGTTTTGTCATTTTTCAAGTGCGATTCAAGATAACCACTTTACTTTCTCGTGGAAGTGTGATATGCCAAATTATCTGCGAGGACAAAAGAAGGAAAAAGAGAAAGAGGAGAAAGAAACAGGACTTAACATCTTAGATGATAAGAGAAGGAAAGAATGCCACCCACGAAAATTTTGATGGTCATTGTCGTGAAAATTAGTTGAGGGATACCAGACCTCTGGGCAGATAAAACATTGGCTGTTATCAGTAGTTGATAGGTCGTCTGCCAAACACACCCAGAGCCCTAGAATGAGACCGCCTGGACAGGACATCTGCATTTTGTTTTGGGTTCGTTTGTGATAACGAAGGCTATGTTAGGGTATTTTAATTAACCCAATTTCGCCAACAAAGAATCTTCCACTTAATGTTGACGGATAAACCTGGTTGAAAAAAAAAACATATCCCGTGAAGTTGGATAAAAATTGAGATTATCAGTTGACGCCTATTGGCCGAATAGCCAGGCGGAGATGATCATGTGACGCAGAGAGGAGGCCGCCACCGCCCATTGAAAGGATAGGTATGAGATGTTACTGCGAGGAAGTGGGAAAACCGTTGACGCCCTCTAAAGTATGGTGAGATACTCATATGAGAGCAGAAGAGGGTGGGAGTGGAATAAGATTTCCAAATACGGAAAATGATAATTATTTTTGGCCGAAAACAAAGAAAATCCTTATTGGGGATTTGAAATCAACGTGGTGGCCACACCACGTCCGACCCCACGCCAGGTTTTGATCGGCGTCCATATAAGCAAACATCTACGGGTGTTTCAGAGAGTTCGCAGAGCTGAGTTCGCAGAGTAGAGCTGAGTTCGCAGAGAAGAGTACAGCCAGTACAGTAAGAGAGAGACGCGCCTCGCACAGGTGACCGCACGATTCCATGCCTTCCGACTTAGACTTCTAACCAAGAACAGATTTGTTGAAGACCGACTTTAGATTTCCCAACAAAACAAGTTTCCGACTAGACTTCTAACCAAGAACAAATTATAGAAGTCTGACTTATATTCGCCATCTCGATATCCAGACCTAGTTAAGGAACGCAAAAGTGTTACAATCCACATTTTTTTTTCTTCGGGCTGGGAGAGAAAGAGAGAGACGCACTCCTGTAACTCAACAAACCGACATAAAATTAATCACTATTCCTAACCAGTCGCTCGCCTTGAAGTTGTTGTTTGTGCTTTTGTTTTTTTGTCTACATTATTGTGCAGTATCACCTTGACCCGGATTCGGCTGGCACTACGGCCCGACGTCTGATTGATCTCGTCAACCTAAGATCAAATCACAACGTGGGTAGGTTGAATCGAGATCAAAGCAGTTGCTTCGGTGACCAGGCGTTGGAAGCGAGCCGAGTACGACAAGTTGGTGCTAGAACCCAACCAGACTTCAACCGATGTCCCAGGGTTAGCCCGTCACAAAGGACCGACGTCACAAGTGCGCCGCGACCAGTACGGGTGTCACAAGTGGTGCCCTGACCAGGACAGAGGAGGGTTGGGTGTCACATTAATATCATTCTCTCAATATATATATATATATATATATATATATATAATGCCTTTAAATTCTTTGAGGAGCATAGGGCTGCATAATATCGTTGGGGTTTTTGTAATAAGCCGGTTTTTAAATGAATAGGTTTGTTAGCCTACTGCACAACCCCAACCTAGAGGAACAGGTTTTGAATTCAGAGTTGCCACCCACGGCTATAGACCCCGGTTTGTCCTGCTGTTTACTGCTGGGTGGGATAACAAAAGGTTTCATACCTTTCCCAAAGGTCTTAGCACTTAAGTGAATGCAATAAATTCGACTGGAATTCGAACTCGGCTCTACCGATTCTTCAGTCCGAGCCGCTATCCATTTCTCCACCACGCCTCCTCAACATAGATAGAGATACCCGTGAAATGTTCACGCTTTAGCCATATGAATTTTCTGATGAATTTTAATTCCTAAGTCAATGATTTAATAAGCTGCTTCCGCTATCCACGGCTATAGGGATCTGTGGACATTCCTCTAACACATCGCTAAAAATTTGAGTTTAACTAAATTTTCCAATAACAATCAAAAATGTGAATGCAAGTCATTATTTAAAGAAGTAAGAGGGTACAAATGAAAGCTTTAAAATTTCAAAGGTCTTTACATTTCACTGAAGTAGACATTAAACACATGAGAGTGCTATCGTTTTTTGTTATCGTCCATGTTCCTGTCCTCTTTTTTCATCTTTCTTCTGTTTCTTTATTTTTCTCATTGAAAACAAATAACGTCTCTGATGTCTTTAACGTCTTTCTTCGCGATCAAAACGGAACAGCACATTATTCATTAGGCATTGGCGTAATGTAGCTTAACGTAACGTACGTGCTAACTCACTAAGGAGGAGGAGGAGGAGGAGGAGGAGGAAGAAGAAGAAGAAGAAGAAGAAGAAGAAGAAGAAGAAGAAGAGTAGAAAAAGAAGTAAAGAAAAAAGAAAAAGGACAAGAAGAAAAAGATGAAGACGAAGAAGTAGAAGAAGAAGAAATAATAATAATCTGTTTGAATTTATGTGAATTAAAAACATGATTTATTGTAAAATATTCTTATAAAATCGTTTGCTTATCGGGGGAAAAGATCCATTTTGCTGATTCTATATTTTTTCATTCTAGTTTGTCGCAGCAGACTTTCCTACTATTCTTGGTTGGAGATCTTTTTTAACTTCCAAAAATGGACTCATTTCGGCCGAGCCTTTAGAGTAGTAAAAATAGATTTCTACAATATCTTCGCTTTTGACCAACCAAAACATCACAAACGAACTTTATTTTCTAGCCAATCAACGTTCATTTCATTGGGCCTTTCCTTTAATCGCATCAACCGGTTTAAAAGGCAAGATTTTGGCCAAGTCTCGAGTTAATCCGGGTCACCCGATTTAAAGAAAGCTGATTCGCCTATTCAGATATAAGATGTACGACTTTTATTTACATTCCTTCCCATGTTTCTCCCTTCAAGACACTTATCTCGTTTTGAGATCGTATTTGTCAGATCTTAACAAATTTAATTAGACACTATCTTTTAGTAAATGTCTATTCCGATGGTCGCCACAATCGATTTTGTTCTGACTCCGTTGACACACCTGAATTTGTTCATCTCTTTCATGAAGTTTTAATTTTATGAATTCGATCTAAACAAATTCGTAGATTTTTAACGATTTATTTTTAATCATTTCACCCCAAGCCAGACAATAAAGCCACTGATACGCAGAGGTGGGGTGTGGGGTTATTGAATGTTAGAGAATATGGGTAAAAATCACTATTAAGGAGAAAGACGGATAAAAGAAGAGGAATTAAGAAGACAGACGATTGAGATTGTATTTAAATTTTTAAAGGTCAAAGTTAACTTGGAAGCAAGAAACCGGAAGTGAATTCCACAAGTGAGATGTGCGAGAAAAGAAACTATTATCATAGATTTATCAAGAACGACTAGAATTATACATTATTTCAATACATTTCACTTAAAAATATGTTGGCTTTAATTATGAACGCTACACTTAACTGATTGTTCAGCCATCGATTTTTTGAAATACGATTGGATAAAAGATGAAATGCAATTACAAGAAGTAATATGTTATCTACATTAAAAAGTAACAAAAGTCGCTAGTACAGGCTTTAACCTCCCTGAAACAAAATAAACGTAATTTATTTAACGCTATATCCCTTTGGAATACATCATGGATCTCACAGATTCCTTTTCTTTGTCAACTGTGAATGGTTATGACTCCTTAAGTAATATAGGACAGGTTTCTCGTTACTTTTTCCATTGTTTGAAATTTAGTTTTCCTTCTCGTCATCTATTGTTCTTCTTTAACCACCTACGGCTAGAGAACCCAATCTATCCAGATTTTTAACCCATAGCCAGTGGGGAAAAAGAACGAGTTCAGGCTTTTCCCAAGCGTATTAGTTCGAAAGTGAATGCAACAGAAGAGAAGGCCCCACATGTGTGTAAATAAGAACCAAGAAAATGATAATTAAATGTATGTTAACGAAAAAGCGACTTTTCAGTTTAGAATAATAGAAATAAAAGAAAAGGGTTATAAAAATGTAACCCAGTATGAAATAGTTTTAAGGACTGAACATTTAAGCCACACAATCTTTGCAAAGATATCAGTTATTCACTGTTCGTATTGCGGGTCTTAAGCCTCACCACAAATAGAAGATTTTTCACTTGCGATCATAAAGTTAACAAGGCTTGGCTTTATGCCCTGTATAGATAACAGTCAAATTGTCATAGGCGAACTTTTTCGACCTTTCACTAATTAACTCAGACAATTTCAATTACACCTCTAGTGTTTTGACCGTCATCAACATAAAGTTTGAAAGATAATACATTACGAATCAAAACCAATCAAATTCTGTTATCGTTTACAGTCACCGTTCATAGAAACTTTCATTTTCTTATTACAAAGCTAGTTTTTTTTTTAGAAAAGGTATGAAAAGTGGTTAGATTTATTTATAATTTAAAAATATACGCATATGTTTGACTGGGATCAAATATTCAACGCCCGTTAATTAATTATATAATTTTTCTCCCTGAATATAAAAAGTAATTACTTTGCTACTTTTCGTGGCCTTTTCTGTTGTATAAACATCACCTTACTTACGGCTACCAACGTTTCGTTTCATTACAGTCACGTGTCATTTGCAGCCAAATAAGCAGATTCATTGATAGACCAAAATTCAAAGATTTTTATAGACCTTGCACCAAGGGCTTCCATTATAAGATAGAGAAATGCAATCGACACGCATTAATCAAACTTATTAGCCCACTGCAGCTACACAAATGGAAACAAAAGGCATTGGTCCTTAGATGCATACAATCAAAAGGCAGTAACAACTCTCCAAAAAGTGGGCATATATTTATTGTACCCCTATATCTGTTCTTTATTATTCACGTGCAAACCAACCCTATATCTGCTCTTTTTAATTCACCTGCAAACCAACCCTATATCTGCACTTTTTAATTCACGGGCAAACTAACACTATATCTGCTCTTTTTGAGTCACGTGCAAACCCACCCTATATCTGCTCTTTTTAATTCACGGGCAAACCAACCCTATATCTTCTCTTTTTGATTCACGTACAAACAAACCCTATATCTACTCTTTTTGATTCATGTGCAAACCAACCCTATATTTGCTCTTTTTGATTCACGTGCAAACCAAACCTATATCTGCTCTTTTTGATTCATGTGCAAACCAACCCTATATCTGTTCTTTTTGTTTCACGTGCAAACCAACCCTATATCTGCTCGTTTTCTTTCACGTGCAAACCAATATGTCTATCTCTTGTACAACATGTATTCGGCATTTAAAATGTGATATACTGTAAAACGTACTAGCCAACGTTGAAGTGTCCATTACTAGTCTCTTTTTCACGTTCTTAACTTTTGTCGAATTTTGCGAGTCTTTTTAATTGATACAACGAAAAGGAAGCTGTGGAAAAGCATGATCTTCCACCAACTGAGTCGACACGGTATATAAAAGAAAAAGCCTCGCTAAGTTTTACCCATAGTTCTTGAATCTTCACACGACTCTCCAAGTAGAACGATGTCAGCATAACACCATACGCGTTACGAAAGTACCTTTTCCGGGTTGAATTCGCTAGCCTGATGACAATTTTAATTCCTTTTCTCAGTCTGTCTACTAATCAAGTCTAGAGAACTCAGTCTGCCTTGATATTTTACCGGAAAATAGATTGAATCTTGCCTTCCCCGAGAGAATGAGTGTGAAATAAGTGAAACTGTCTCAGCTTGAATTTGATCTCGGTTCTCCGATTCCATTTTTCATATCATTAAACGTGAGCCGTTTTGCTACTTTTCTATACGTTGTTTTATTGGGTTTCGTTAAAAATTCGTTCGGTTTAAATAAAATTATTTTTTTTTTTTTAATTGTTGAGATTATCTTCATTGAACAACATGTTCACCATTTTTGTTCAACTGGCTTCTACTAACTTTCGGCTAACTTCATTAGTTCATCTTTTCACAACTTTTCCCTCTTTCTCAGTAAATATGTACTCTACATGGCTTTTGGAATCTTCCAAGGAATTGAAATGAATGGTGCTCCAAAGATGCAATATCTGGTGAATACAAGAGATGAACAAATACTTCCAACCAAATCTAAGAAATTTCTCTTAAGTAATTCCCGGTGCCTTTCATTAATTGCTGTCCTGTGTTGATCTAACTAGGAACAGTAATTGTTCGAATCAATTGCTTACTTCTCCAGAGGTAACTCACTTCTAATCCAATCATCTTCTTTGAACGTAGCCTACCTTTAGCACGGTTAGTGTGGGGTTACGTTCCCCACAATGTTCTACGTATTCGTAAAATATTGGTGTTGGCCAAAAGGTTCATTCGATTTTTTAAGTAAATTTTCGACTTAATAAAACGAAGTAACTTTTTGGCAAAACCAATATGCAATTTTCATTGGTTAATACAGTTTTTTACAAATTTATTTCTATGGTATTTTTCTTAACTATTGTGGAACACTAACTACATGCCATCTCAAGTAGCATAAAAATAATAAAGCAAATAATATTACACTAGGTTACCTAACCTGAATGTATTTCTAACTGGCTCCCACCCGTTGTTCTTCTAAAAGCCTGTTACTATATCGCAAAGGTATGGGTATATTCGGCTTTGTGTATGTCTTTGTTGGGGTGCCGCTCTCTCAGTTAATAATAAGAGGATTTTTATAAAAGAAAACAGAGAGTAAGAAAGATAATTAAAGGGAAAAATCCAAGAGATAAAGACAGTACAAGGAAAACATATTATGAGCTAATGACGTCATTATTACGTCGGGCTTTCTTAATATAGAGAAAATTTGTTTTGTTGTTAAAGATATCTCGAGTGGAGTATTGAATTTTGCAAGTTTTTCTATTTCATTGTCGCAGACGTTAAACACGTGTGAGCGTTATGGCCTCCTCTATCCACTCTTTTTTCTTTCTTTCTTTTTTTACACTAAAATCAAACAATGTCTCTAGTGTCTGTTCAGCGTTTCCTCGCAATCAAAATGGAATAGTTCATTATTTATTAGGTATTGGCATGGCGTATCGTACGAGCTAACTAACTAAGGAACAAGCGGAATTATAATATGATGGAGATGTTTTGAGTTTTATGGATTATTTCTGTTGCAGTATAACCTTTTATTCTTGTCTAATGTCTTCATTTGATCACCCATAACCTCAGTTGTTCGACTCGATCGTGAAGCTAGAAATATCGAGACAAGTTCGTATAGCCCTTTTGACCCGTTAGGTCATTCTCAATAATTTCTCATTAAGTTGTGTATTATTTTGTGTTAAATTGGCAAACATTTTTTTACTTTAAAAAATGTAATGTCCTTTCAGGATATAAACGATCATGTCTCTCCACGGTTTCCCTTTTAGGCATTGCTTAAAAGACGCCACCCTATAGGAACACTCCTGCGACAATTTTTGATTATTTTAAAAATCTATTTTTAGAATTTTAATATAACCCAAAAATATGAGAGTGTATTTATACATTTTCTTACGGCTCCCAACCTATGTTATATGTCGAAATTATATGAAAGAGATGTCGGCAAATGGCATTTTCTCAACATTTAAATTACCGTTACTCGTCGTTGTGAGTTCAATCTTTGTTTTCTGATTCACAGATATTTTTTAATAATTTTATGAACTACAACTGATGCGCGTTGAAATCCTCACAGTGTTTCGTATTGTTGAAGTTATCGCTAACATTTTTTTGACAAGATTTACAAACTCTACGTTTCGTTCAGTTTCGCAAACCAATCGATGAAATTTAAATAAGCTGATTTATTTGGAAAATACTTTGACAAAAACCCTACCTCGCGGTTTAATAATTTCTTTAATTCAATTTAATTTTCTAAGACTTCATAATAAACAATATTTTTAAGAAAATTTCTTTTTCCCCTTTTCCTTTTAAAGAGCGAAGAATAAATTCTTAGTATTTCTTACTCTTGAACATGCAACATATAACTGGCCATACGTAAATATTTCTTTCTGGAGCCAAATTCCAACTTTTTCTATTGTTTGGGCTTGTGATTTGTTTTATAGTTTTCGCAAACGCAGGGTAAACTGGAAACTGGATTCCTGTATATAAAAACTTAAAGAAAAAATATGCAAAAACAATATGGCGTATTTGTTATTTTAATCATCAAATTGTTTTTAAAATAGTGCGAGTATTTTGTATATTAAATAATAAAAATTTTAATTTTTACAAAGAAATTAAGAAATTAATTAAAATTTATTCTACTAAGCTACGCACCCTATTAAAACCCATCATACTTTGTTTACAATTCTCCCCAAAATTTGGTTTCAATTGGTCAATGTATGGCTATTTTAAAGGATGTGACGGACAGACGAACGGAAGTGACAGAAATTTATATATGAATAAAAAAATGTTTTCATCCTTATTTCTTTATAATATGGTAAATAATAAATATTACCTTGTATAATATATATATATATATATATATATATATATATATATATATATATATATATATATATATATATATATATATATATATATATAAGTTCTAGCCTCTGTTTGTTTGTTATTGAACTCCTCTTAGGGTTTTGGAAATAGATCCCCGCCCATAACCATATATATTCTGAAACTACATTACCCAGGATATTTTATTTTTATCAAAGAGAATCACCGAGGGCAGAAACAACCACTGATGTTTTCCCTTTGATTTAAATTAAATTTAAATTTGAACAAGGGAATGACTCCTATCCAAAATAAAAGAGAATGCCAGAAGATGGAGATCACATCGGCAAGATTAATTTGATTGAAGGAGGTTCCAGGGGAAAACAACCCCACACATACAAACATACAATGACTTTCCTTTGATTTAAATTAAATTTAAATTTGGGCAAAGGAATGACTCCTTGGATACTTAAGTATATTTCATTTTGATCAAAGGGATTCCCGGTGGGGGGCACAGTTCCCATCACTGAAACTTTTTTTTTCCATTTGATTTAAATTAAATTTAAATTTGAACAATAGAAGGACTCCTATCCAAAATATAGAAGGAGAAATCCAGAAGATAGAGGTTATATTGGCAAGATCAGTGAGTAATATTGAAATGCATCATTTTTCTCCACAAATTATAACAATGATTTCAAATCAATCATCATTTTCTTACAAAAAATGCGTGACACGCAGCAAGGCTTTGGTAATTCGGCTAGTATTTTTATAATTTTGTAAATATCAAATTATTTTTGCAGGTTCGTTATGTTAAACTTTGCTCCCTTTTCTTTCTAATCTGTGAATTCCCATGCATTTTTCTAAAAGAAAGTGGACGGTTTTCAGTTGTTTTTCCACGATAAGGAATTGAGACTGTTTTCCTCTGATATTGGTTACCGCCCAAAGCTAAAGAAATCAGTCTGTCATGTTATTTAACCCATAACTGGAGATAGAGGAGATAAATCCATGCTTTCCAAAGGGTATTTATGCGAAAGTCAACGCAGCAAGCTGGACTGAAGATTGAACTCGGTTCGCCTATCCCAGTTGCCGTGTCATTAACCGCTACGATTGCTGCTATGTTATTTTGTTTTAATTTTAAAACAAAAACTGTAACACGCCGAAAATTTACTTATTTTCTTTTATCTGAAATGTTAGAATGGTCACAGATGAATACACCAATTTTGACATTTTCTTAATGTATAGTGTGATACAACATACATTCAAAATCGGTCTGAAGCTAAATTCTCCTACGACCAGCTAACGAAAAAACACAAAATAAGTCTTTTGGTCAGCCCGATATTTATATTCAAATTATTATTACTTGAACTATTAATCGGTTACGTATTGCGTGAATTTCTAAACTAATTCTAATCGCTGACTATTTGATTATTTGTCTCGCCTGAAAGACATTTTCTGGCCACTCAGTTAAGTAGATGTGGACAAATGTTATTTTCTGCAAAGCCCTACTCAGCCATGTTAGCGATTTACTGTATATAGGCATTTCAAACTGATTATGGCGACCTGCGGAATTACCTTTTATACACTAGTATGGAAAAGAAAGGTAATTTAAATTATATTAAGTGCAGTATAGTCATTGGTGCCAGACAGACAAATCTCTGATTCTTTAAAAATTTGCAGATCTATTAGGATTTTCATGCAGAGCTATCTTTAGGGTTTACAGAAAATGATTACAAAAAAAAGGAAGATAAACTGCAGAGCGTGACAATTCTGAATAAGGAAATCCAATGCTAATGAAAGAGATTGGAGGAAATTGACTAGACTGGTTGGCGCTGATTGAAAGGCAACGGCGGCTCTTCACAAAGGAGTTTGTTTTTAACCATTTCACCCCAAGCTAGGCGTTAAAGCCACTAAGAGTTACTGAGTGAACGAATTTGAAATAAAAAACATTATTAAGGATAGAGGACAATAAAAAAACATTAATTAAGGCGACAGAAGATAAGGTTATGATAGTAAGAAAATGCTAGATTAAGCCAAGATGTCAGGTAAGGACTAATAACACTGCAAATTCTTCTTTAGATTCTATCAAGAATTTCTCATTACATAGAAGAGTATCAGACCAGATGTTGTAGCAATACTCAATGTATGAAGGAATGCTAGACTTATACATATGTCAGATAAATTTTGACCAGAAAGATTCTCTAGCACGATACAGTGAACAAATTTTCCAACCAGAAGACACGTTAGTGTTTGTTCAACACCCACAGAGACCGCCTGTGGCTTATACTGCAACAATACCGAGAGTAGTTTAGTTTTTAGGAGAAAGCTCTTTAACTAAGCTGATCAACAGTCTGAACAAGGCCTGTGCGCTCAAATCCTCGGTCATGATGGCTTGTGACTTCATGCTCGCACAACCATCGACGTCTCCCAAATAGTTCAGTCTAACTAATTTCACTCACAAAGCTTGGATCAAGCTGTTGTATGGTTTACAGGCACTTTCCAAAGGTGCCGCGCACTAGAATTGCCTCCCCAGGTAGATAGCAGCAAGAAGTCACCTTCCTAATTAATAGACTATGATGAAATTCGAAGCCACGTCTCATGGTCAGAAAGCGAACGTACTAACCACTCGGTTATACACGCATTAATAAAGCAAATAAGACTGAATGCTAGAGAATATGAGGAAAAAAAACATTATTATGGCGAGCGGACAATAAAAGAACGGTAATTAAAGACACAGACTATGGAGATTGACTTTGAATTTAAATATTTGATGGTCAAAGTTCGTTGGGTAGTGAGAAGAAAAGGTCTACATGCAAGATGTGTGATAGAAGAAACTCTTAGCATAGAACTGGATCTAACCAACGCCTTTATCCTCTGGATAAAGGCGTTCGTTAGATCCAGTGACAGGACCCAAAGAGAATGAGTTCAATACCCGGTTAAGGCAGTGGAGAAGTTGGAGAGCGGAATTAACAGGAGACAACTGATAACTGACATCTATTAAACATTGGACGTGGAACTAGAACAGTCTACCCCAGTGGGCGAAATAAAGGGTTCAGTTCGACATTCTAACCACCTGAAGAAGGCCGGAGCGTACAACGGCCGAAACGTTGTAATAAATATGGCGACAAAGATGAGGGCAGTAGTCCGAATAATGTAAATAGAGGACAAAATAGCATTGCAGATTCTTTGGATTTTATCAAGAATCACTAAATACTTAGCAGATACCCTAGACCAGATGCGACAGCAATATTGAATGAATGGAGGCGTATATACAGAATATACTATGTTGTAACCTAAGGGAGGTTACTGAATAGAATAATCACACGAATAATACTTAGGACAAGAACAACGCATATAAGATTCGTCAGCGGCGCGTAGAAGTAGTAGTCAACTGCTAGAAGTGAGTTAAGTGAATTCCACAATGAATCTCCAACTGCAGGATATCTACCAACCGCCTTAAGCGGTCAGATGTGGCACAAGGTCGAATTTAATGTGGGGTATCCGACCCGGTAGGCTCGGCCAAAGATTCCCCGTAGATCCCGTATAAAACGGGGTCGGGTAGCTGTTTCCTAAGACGAGACGAGACGCTGACCTTCGATATAACCTCGTCTGGGGATCCTCTCTGTCCAGAAGCAGAGAGCTTGACCAGCACGGCTGGAGACAAATCTCTAACTGCAGACCAACATACAGTATTTACTACTGTATTTATGTGAATGGGGACATATTTATGCTACAACACACTATTATGAAGAAGAGCATCACTGAACGCAAACAGATCGAAAGTTGAAGCGAATGAGCTACAGTCGTAGATGATCACGCCGCGTACCACTCTTGTTGAATAAGAAACTGAAGCTGAGGATAACAAAAATTTGAACAAATGTTGGTAGGTTTCGATTTCTGTTGCGACGTTCGGGTGGTCGTAAACAATATAATAGTATGGATACACCTTGCCTTGTATCAACAGTTCCAGTTCCTGGTGATGTAATGGTATTGGGAATGTTTTCTTAGCATCTACTGGGACCCCTTGGTATCAGAAAAAGATCGTTTCAATGCCGTAGGTATTATGGCTGAGGACGTGACTCAATTTATGACGACGGTGGATGCATCCCCTGCTGGTCGTTTCTCACAGGACATGGCGCCGTGTCACAAATCAAAAATAGTCGCAAATTGCTTCATTCAATAACTGTAATTAGTTTTCTACGTTAAAGAAGCCTCTGCAACCACCGGATCTCAATTCCATAGAGCAATTTTGGTATGTTGTGAATGGGCAACAAACAAATCTTGAAGAAATGCGGAATGCCATGGATCCAAATTTCGAAAGAGTGCTTCTAGAATATCGTTGTATTAATGCCAAGACGAAATAAAGTGGTTCTATAAGCAGAACAAAAAAATATAAATACATTGTCCGATGGTTATATATGTTATATAATATATAGTATACGTTAACAACACTTGAATAAAACAAATAGAAAATCGAATTCAACCGAGCAGTTAGAAGCAGAATTCTGTTTCGATTGCATTTGGAAATTTCCAAACAAGATTAAATCAGTATTTGTTGAATATTTTCATATCTTTTAATTCTACTCTCTTTCTACTTAAAACTAAACACCGTTTACAATATTCCAAGTTAAATATTAAGTGACACACAATAAAAAAAGATGTTGTATCAAATAGCAATGTGTTGCTGAATCACATTGGCAAACATTTTTCATTGGAAGATTACTTCGTGTAAGAAGCACTTACGCCGAGTACAGAATACCGCACGCCGGCTGACATTCAATTCTGTCATCTCTTCTGTGTTTTCATTTACGAGCTGCAATGTTGGCTTGGCATTATTCCAGTAAGTACCCAAGCGATTTAGGATCCTTAATAATAGCTTTTCAGAATGCAGATAGGATTACAAAGAAGCCATTTCTGTGCCGCTTCATCACGTTCCACGGGGTTTCAAAACTTTTAAGCTTCTGCAGAGACTAATTGCCAACTATGTAAAGAGTGCATTTCGCATCAGATAGATTTTTCATTCTTCATTGAAATTAATATTTGTCCTTATATGCATTTTCTTTGGGTATTGGGGAATCAAAAAGTAATATTATTACTCTTAAAGACATGGTTACCCTCATCTTCACCCTTATCATTCCTATAACGTAGTGTTGTCTTAAAGTCGCTGCGAAGTTGAGTACTTTGTCAGTCCCCACTCCACATATCTGGGTTGAAAGCCAGAGAGCTATTCAATCATATTTAGCGTCTCTTGAGCCGGTAGACCTGGCGGAGTCCATTCCTCTCAAGTTCAAACGACAGCCGATACTCTCTAACTTTAAGGCTCACCTTGGTCACAAAGACATGGCCGTAGATTATTTTAGGAGAGCTCTCCGTTGACTTCAGTCTAAGAAGCCCTCACTCCAGAGATACCCTCCATCACCGAATTGACAGGAATCCATAGCTATGGAGCCCAGCCTTGCTCTATTGTGCTAAATGGCCGTTGACCCTACAGGAAAGATTCATTTCGGGACGGAGCAAAATTCAGGTATCGTTTGCTTTTCAAAGGTTCACTTTTGTGCCAATTAGATTTTACGAAAGATATATATTAATACAGGCTTTCCCTGATATCCGAAATGGCGTAAAACGAAGAAGCGTTTACCGTTGATTTAATGAAACAAAACATTTAAGCGTTCACCGACCCAAAATATAATCTTTTTTCTATGTATCTCTTACTAGTTCGGAGGTAGTTGTCTGTTGTGGCTGATGTAAAAAGCTCAAAATACGGTAGTAGGCTTGACTTTTTAACTTCATGCATCTTTCTCTAAAATACTTCTTTATAGGCTCTCAAAATCTCATACCAGAATGTCATATGCCTACGTTCGCTTTCAAAATTAGAATTATACATTTATGCAATCAATGCAAAATTGCCAAGCGAGAACCTTTTATTTTTGGTCAAGAAACGATCCTAGATGTTTCTGGTGTAAATGGTAATTCTTTATTTGCTTTACGCCGTTTCAATTTACGAAAAGTTTCATAAGAACATTTCATTTTCGGAGACTGGGGAGAAACTATAGACATATCTATGAACTTCCGACACGACATAAATATTTACCTAAAATGTTTCCACAATATCATTGCAGCTAATCCTAAAAAAAATAAGCGGATAATTCGCGTTTAAAAATCATATTGATTACAGAAAAGTTAATTTGAAGAATGCCTCATGGCAGAGAAAGCTGTACCTCTCCTACTAGTCGATGGTGTTCGGAGTGGTCGCTGTTCGAGGCCAGGAAAAAGCTTGTATTTCGAGTGCCGATTTTCCAGGCAGGTAGGAACATTCTTTCAACACTCATGTAACCTTTCTAAGTTAAGCTTCCTAAATGTCATCAAGAACCAGATATTCTACGAAACTATATTTTATGTAATTTTATTATTCAGTTCATGAATATAAGAGGTAAATAAAAAAGATATTAAAACTTGAGAACTGTTAACACCGTACGATACATAAATATAAAGTCCTTTCTTGAGAGCAATAATATTTGAGGAATGAGGAAGTGTGTGCCTTCTCCATAATCAACAGAGCGTATATACTGTCCTGAAAGGTTCTTATTGGTGAAAGATCTTTCAAAGATTCAAAAGTCTCTCTCGGTCTTATTGAGAATGCTGGAGATTAAAGTTGGCTTGACGTCACCTAATCCAAAATGATGGTTACAAAATAAACTCTCTACTGAAGATAGAATAATAATGAAATTGTGACTAACATAGTCAACAAATGATCGTGGTATCTTGAAACAAAGGACATCGTGATGATTGATTAAATTGGGGAAGGCCCAAAAATTCATAAAAAGGAGGGCAAAATAAGATATTAAAATCTATCAGTAGGAAACCGATAAAAATATAATCTCCTTAGAACTGTGAAAGAAAAATCACTTCGGCATTCTGGAATTTAACGCTATACAATCATCCTACACCTATGTGACGTTCGGTTAGCTTTTGTCAGACAATGCTATATCAAATGTCGATGCTTGTAAGGTGGCCGACATTTTTGTCGTGATGATATTCAGTGATAATTGTACTGGTGAGATTAACCGTTTCCATACGGGTAACATTCGGCATTCATTGATCGAACAGTTAGTGTTAATATCAGTTGAAATTGATATAATCTTTCTCTTAAAACGGTTTGCAGGAAAATCGGTTTCTCGTGTCCATTAACTGTTATCGATCTTTCTAAGATCTAAATCTTCATGTGATGTGGTTTTTAATTTTGGCAAAGTACTTTGTGACTCTGTAGCACCCGTCTGTGAGATCTGATGAATGATAGTATTGAATCCAATTTAATCATTGTTTTAGGCTGTATATATTTGATAGTTTATACATTTCTCGACGAGTTGCTGCTAAAGATGATACCTATTTGAGACCCCCCAATCTAACAAGGCTGTTTAAAAACATGACTCAAGTTTATAGGTTAATGTGTTAGTTTTATGACACCTTGCAATGTTAGACAAAACTACAACAAGCGCATCCGATTTTATGTCCAATTTCCTTATCTCCAATACCAAATCTGTTATAAAAGATCCATACACCAAGGTATTTATTAATTGCACATGCTGAGGTTTGTTTTGTTTTTTTATTGAATCGTGTTTTGTGGCATTAATAATTTCATTCCAATTTCATATCATGCTTTCAAATCAAAGAAAATTTAAATTTAATTTTTTCCAGTCGGGTCGCCCAGATCTGCTCGGTTAGGCGCGATATTTTATTGCGTTCGGTTTTCATGAAAATAAACTAAAAGCAGATATTATCGGATATAAATTCCTCTAGCATGAAGCCTAAGTGTAGCCCGAACAGAACATATCTGCTATAGAGGGGCTAACCTGTGTAGATAGCTCTCAAGGATAATTAAAATTTGAATTACCTTAAAAATGGCAAAATGTAGAATTATAACCAGTAATGAAAGGGCCAAAATGTCTCTGTAATTACTTATTTTAAACAATACTTACTACTCCACTGCCACCCTGATGTAGAATATGGTCATCAGAAGATATTGAAAGAATTAGTTATGCTTTGGGTGGGTACGGCCCTTTAAACCGGACACATTTTAAAATCCTCATGCCCAAAGTTAACAGACATATGAGAAATATAAATATTTTTCTCATTAGGTTTATGTATTTTCACCCGTATGTATTTTCCTCAAATGTGGTATGGATTCTCTGTACTTAATGCCATTTTATAATTGCTCGGTAATCTGGTTCGATGTCTTTGCACATGACTTAATTTTAATTTATTTCTTAATTTTCCTGCTTTACTCAAGCAAAGCCTACAACAAGTATCGCAAGTAAGATGTCATGCCTGTCACCGAGATCGTCCGGATGCTCTACATCGAAAGCTTTTCCGACATTAATTTTCAGTTGTTTTTTTGTTTGTTTTTTTGTTTGTTTTTTTTGGGGGGGTGCAATCCGAGGACTCTTGAAAGCAACCTATCATATACTTTCTTTCAACGGGTTCTGGGATCATTTTCACAGAACTCCCATTTATAAGTACTAATGTTTTCGAGGTTCCGTGATTCATTCATGTCACATGTATAACGCTTCTTTGGCTTATAGGCTGGTCGCTTTCCGTTAGCAAGCACTCCATAAAAAAGCTGCATTGAAATACTGTTGTCCCCCATCCAACGCAACTTATACTTAAGAATTTTTGGCTTCAATGCTGTCTTCACACTGACTACACACAAGCACTTCTGCATCACGGACATGCATTCTCCAGTTGATGCCAAATATTCGACACATTGGTAATGAAATCGCTCTAGTCGCTTCAAGTGATTGCGATAGACAATCCACGTTTTACATGCATACAGTGACGACGTTTTTTGACCTAAAAACTCAATATTTTGAGGGAGCTTTGCATGAATTTAGAAGAAAATGCTTAAGTCATGAAAGAAAAGATTTATTTTAAAGCAAATTGGGACAAATAATCATGAGAAACTTTTTATCACACCTATTCAATGAATCCACCACCGTTAGCATCGATGGCTGCTTCAATACGGAGACGAAAGCGTTGACATACCCCAATCAGATGATCAAGTTTAGGATGCTTGTCTCCGTTGGTAGTTACATAATTAAAAGAAAAACTTGTAGTTCCAACGAATGATTTACTTCATGGAAATATTTCGACTAGCAGTTGCTAGTCTTGGTCACTCCTTAATTTAAGTCAACAGTGCAAAGAAAATAGAAACGCTTAAGAATTCAAATCAAGGAAAAAAACATTTATTGAACAAAGTAACTAATAATAATAAAACAAAAGTCATTGAAACAAAGCAAGTTCAGTTGACCATTGATGACAATTCCAGAACAACGTAACTATAAACAATTTTTCTATCCTCTGCCAGCCGCAATGATGGAGAAAGCTTTACCTCGAACCGTCGCCAGTGAGACACGCTGCAAGAGCCACTCCGTTTCGCGAGGCTCGTTCCTTAATCGAGACGCAATCGCGTCAATCTTCCGAAGGAACGCCATCGAACGAGGGCCAATATCCCCTGAAGTCTACACTGCCACAGTAGTAAAAAAAATCTATCAGCAAGAGAAGAGTATTTAACTATTTTTTTGGTCTCGGCTCAACGCAGTGCCCTCTTCATCTACCGGTACCCCTCTAGATGATGAGTGCACTCGGGTCGGAGTCGAGATCCGTCTTGGACTCAAATTATGTGAGCGGCACAGATGCAGATGTGGAGCCTCCATCGATGAGTTTGGTTTGCATCCTCTCTCCTGTCGCCGTAGTGCCGGCCGCGTTCCACGGCATGCAGCAGTTAACAACATCATCAGAAGAGGTTTGGATGCAGCTGGGTTCCCTTCCCAAATTGAACCGTAGGAGGCCTACGGTTCAATTTGGGACCGTGGTGATGGAAAGCGGCCGGATGGCATTACCATCTTCCCTTTTAAAATGGGTAAGTCGTTGATTTGGGATGCGACCTGTGCGGATACATTTTCGGCCGATAATTTGATCAGGTCCGCGGTTGAGACGGAGTCCGTCGCTCGACCTAGAGATTTT
>OZ038475.1:156153432-156163507 GCA_964036315.1 Acanthosepion esculentum | reverse complement strand
CATTACCATCTTCCCTTTTAAAATGGGTAAGTCGTTGATTTGGGATGCGACCTGTGCGGATACATTTTCGGCCGATAATTTGATCAGGTCCGCGGTTGAGCCGGAGTCCGTCGCTCGACCTAGAGATTTTATGGGGTGATGGTGGACTTATTTTACACCTCCCTCTCTCTCTCTCAATCTCCCCCCTCTCCCCCTCTTTCTCAATCTCTCTCTCTCTCTCTTTCCTCTCTTTCAACTATGCCTCATGCGCATTCAGGTCTGGTGAGCTAGGAGGCCATAAGCTTGGGAGAATATGATCATGGAGATTGTAATGCATCAACGCTTGTTTTGCGTTCGCCATATGAGATGGTGCAGAGTTTTGTTGCAAGACTTCCGGTCTTCCTGTACGTGTCTATCCAGGGCTTCCTGTTTCTCTCCAACACTTCCTGAAAGACACCAGTATTGACTCATAAACCCCGAGGAAAGGATTGAGAAGTATATATATATATATATATATATATATATATATATATATATATATATATGTTATTGATTGTTTTCTAATATTTATAATTTATTATATATATATTATATATATATATATATATATATATGTTATTGATTTTCTAATATTTATAATTTATTATATATATATATTTATTATATATATATATATATATATGTTATTGATTGTTTTCTAATATTTATAATTTATTATTTTTTTTTTTAAGCGTATCACCCCAAGCAAGGCTGGAGGCCACTATCACGCAAGGGGTTAAAGAAGGGTTGGAGGAAGAGCAGATAGGAGAAGTAAAGGGGGCGGGATGTGGTGAAAGAGAAAGACAGTGGGTCGATCAAGGCAAGGGGGTTACAGAAGATTTGGAGCGAGAGCAGATAGGAATGAAAAATGAAAGGATGTGGAGAAGGGAAGTGGATAGATCAAGGCAACTGGAGATGTCGATTGACGCTACACTTAAACCGTTGGAGATTGTATTTGCCAGGGAAACCGTAATAGGGAAGGGAGTTCCATAGGCGAGATGTGCGAGACATGAAGCTATTGGAGTATAAGAGACGTCTATATCTAACAGTTTCCACGGTGTAGGGGTGGGAGCGAGATGCCAGCCTGGTGGGGCGTTTAAATTCACGAGGCCTGGGGACAAGCGAACGCAGCTCCTCGGAGCAATTACCGTGGAAGTACTTGTAAAAAAGGCAGAGCGAGGTAACATCGCGTCTGTGAGAGATCGACTGCAGACGAGATGACAGATCAGGGCCAATCACGTTGCCTATCCGTCTCTGAATCTTATCAAGAACCCTGAGGCAAACAGCAGGGGCCCCAGACCATATAAGGCAGCAATACTCCATGCAAGGGCGAATGGTCGATTTATAGACTTGGAGGATCGATTCCGGGGAGAAAAATTTCCTGGCTCGGCACAGAGAACCAACTTTCCTTGCGGTGGCTGATGCAACTGACTCGATGTATTTGTTCCATCTCAGACCGAGCAGCCGCAGGGAGGAGCTCTCGAGAAGTTGGTCTTCAGACATTCTAATGGGATGCAGAGATGGATCCTTGTGGTGGTTAATAGAGAGCAGTTTTGTTTTAGAGGCGTTAAAGTTAACCATCCATTTCTCACCCCAGTTCACAACCGATTGGATGTCCTTTTCAATTTGAGCTGCCAGGTTAACTTTGTCCGCCTCACTAGATTTGTGTTTGAGGCAGGAGTAAATAGTGGTGTCGTCTGCGTAGATGCCGACTTGGGAGTCTATGGCGTTAGGAAGGTCGTTTATAAATATGAGGAACAGAGTAGGGCCTAGGATCGAGCCTTGATGAACACCTGCGTTAGTGGGATAGGAGCTGGAGATGAATCCACTGAGAACAACCTTCAAATCGACCTGTGATACCATAACCCTGGAGCTTGCGAAGAAGGCCGGCATGCCAAACTCTATCGAATGCTTTGGAGATGTCAAGGGCCACGGCACGAGCTTCACCGTTATTATGGCTAGCTTGGTAGACAAATTCAGTGATGGCCGTAAGCACATCGGCAGTAGATCGGGCAAAGCGGAAACCATACTGCTTGTCTGAGAGCAGATCGTGGGATATCAGGTGATTAATCACTTCGGCGTTGATAATGGCCTCGGGGTAGGAGATTGATAGGACGGTAATTGGAAGGGTCGGAGGGGTCACCAGAGTTCTTAAAGACAGGAACAATGGTTGAGGACTTCCAGCAGTCAGGAAAACAGTACTCCTTGAGGCAGCGGTTGTACAATTTAGAGAGGGCAGGCGCCAGTACAGGTGCGCATTTCTTCAGGACAATGGCTGGTATTCCGTCACCACCAGTAGCCTTGTGGTGATCTAAGTTAGAAATAATGCCCAATACTGACGACGGGGTTATGTGCAATCCGTCCAGGAGGGCCTCAGTTCTGGGAGGGAAATCGGGCAAGGGTACCCCGGAAGAATCTAGCGTAGAATTGGAAGAAAACTTCCGAGCGAAGCATTCGGCCTTGTCGGCAGAGGTGGTCAGGACCTCAAACTGATTGAACAGGGGAGGAATGGAGGGTTTGTTATTGTTCAGAACGCTCTTGCAGAGGCGCCAATAATCTTTGGAGACAAATTTGCGGGATGCAATACGTTCCTTCATCCGAGCAGCAAATAGTGACTTGGCATCGTCGAGGATACGCTTACACTCGTTGCGGGCAGATGTAAATAGACGTCTATTGGAGTCGGACATATCACTACGAAAACGGTGGAAGAAGTGGTTCCTATGGGCAATGGCGGCTGAGCAAGCAGCTGTGTACCAGGGGGGCAGCGCGGTTTGACATTGAATTTCCTGGAGGGGATGAAAGCTTCGATACCGGCTTTAATCCAGGAAGAGAACTCAGAAGTACAATCATGAGTGGGGAGCTTAAATACAGCATCCCAGGGGACATCGCGGAGGAAGTCACGAAACGAGTCCCAGTCAGCCCGTTGGTAGCAGAATGTGGTTCTGGTGGTAGGAGGCTCTTTGCAGGGGGTGGGGCTGAAGGAGATGCTAACAGACACTACAGCATGATCGGAATTACCGATAGGACAGAGCTGCGTGGCACTACAAGACTCAGGGATGGAGGTAAAACACAGGTCGAGGCGTGAGGCCTTACAGTCACGGTTGTAGGCAAAACCCGTGGGGAAATCGATTATCTGAGTGAGGGATTGAGAGACATTATATATATATATATATATATATATATATATATATATATATATACATATATAGCTGGCCACTGGTATTCAAGGATACCCGTCTAATATGGCGGCTATCCAATCCCTATTGCAGACGCTCGCTCAGACAGATTTGTGTTTGTTCAACACCCACAGAGCCAACCTGTAGTTTATACTGCAACTATGCTGAGTAGACCTTAGTTAAAGTTTCTGAGAGAGAGAGCGTGTTATCTAGCGTGATCAATAATCTGAACAAGGCCAGCACACTCAAACTCTCGGTCACGATGATTTGAGACTTCGTGCTAGCACAATTCTTGACGCCCCCCCCCAAGTGTTTTGTCTACACAATTTCACTCACAAGGCTTGGGTCAACTGGTGGTATGGTCTTCAGGCACTTTCCAAAGGTATCACTCGTTGGAATCGTCCCCCTCCAGACCGATAACATAAGGAACTCTCCTGCCTGACAAACCAACCGTAGTGAGATTCCAACCCGGGTCACATGGTCAGAAAGCGAACGGATTAACCACTCGCTGATATATATATATATATATATATATATATATATATATATATATATATATATACACTTTATGGCTATCGAGCTCATACGAGCATGACCATCGTTGACCAGCCACCCACTCCCCTAACCTATGTTCTCTCTCTGGTGTTATTTGTTATGTGAGCGGCAGTGGCTTTTAAAAACGGCGGGGGAATTGCAATGGCTTTTGACAGAAACGGCAAGTGTAAGCAGTTACATCTGTTTGCAAGTTTGGCATTTGCTTCCGATGCTGATGCTGATGCTTTACACTTTAATGTGTCGGGTCAACCGTGATTAACTTTGGCATAGCTTCCGGCACACCTCATGGCTTAAGTCGGCGAGCTGAATGAATTCACAATAGTCTGCAGATGCTCAATCTAGGTGACATCTACTATGGCCTACTAGGCCTGCCATAGATAAGCAGATTCGTCCGCACTATTCACATGGGTACTGATTAAACACTGTGGAGTAATGGATAGCGGCTCGGATTAAGGAATCGGAGAGCCGAGTTCGAGTTCCAGTCGAATCCATTATATTCACTCACGTGCTAATACCCTTGACAAAGGTATGAATCCACTTCTCCCCCCCGCCCCAGCTATGGGTAAATAGCAGGACACACTGGGTCTTGAATTAGCAACCTACTACGGGAAAAAATCTGCCTCGTCAGTCATGTATCAAGCATGATTAAGCTCAGTATTGACTTATTCTCACTTTCCTGCAACTCGTTTTATCTGTGTCCATTCCACTGATCTTTTGTGGAACTATTCCCAACCACTATAAGAATCGTCCTCCAGTTATTCCTACCACAAGAAGCTCTCTACCCATCCTCACACCAAATACGTTATCGGAAAACAGAGGATGACAAACAGACTACCTAAAAAAAAACGATGTTAACAAGCTGTCAGCAATGTCCGAGTGGGGCTGAAGGTCAAATACAGATTGCACAACACCGCAACGACCCTCACAACATACCATTAGAATCCAGAGACAAGCCCAAGCAAGGTATCAAGTATGGCCAAGAAGCGGGTGTTACATCTGAGTTTTCCTTCTCTTAAAAACTGCCAAAAGTTTGAGGGAGGTATCACCACCCACCCACCCCCCAAGAAAACGGTTGAGGGAGGTATCACCCTAAATGCACGCCTGAACACCAACCCAGGAATTTCGATGTACCCACGCGATTTCGTAGATATTTGACCCCAATTTGAGATACAACTATTTGCCCTTAGCTGGAACCCTAACAGGTACTACCACCCCGAGTCAGGGCAAGTCCAGGAACAACAGCAAATAAAAGGTGGTTCCATGCTCCTCAAAACCTCCAATCTCCCGATCAGAGGTCTTGCTGCCAGATGAGTCTATCGTCAAACACAGGACTATATATATATATAATATATATATATATATATATATATATATATATATATATATATATATATATATATATATATGACATTTTTTATGTTTATACGTTCTTTTTATATATATATTATTGATTGCTTTCTAATATTTATTATTTATTATAGATGTATATATATATATATATATATATATACATATATATATTATTGCTTTCTATCTAATATATATATACATATATATTCTAGTTGACACGTACTTTCAGTGGATTTTTGTTTCAGCAACGATGCCGTTATCTGCGGAGATTATGAAATTGTCTTAACACAAAAATGGATATACTATTTAATTTGAATTAAAGATTTATTCACCTTCGTCCTTTCGTTAATAGTTGGCTGCCAGACATTTCAACTGAAAGTTGACTACGACGCATTTCGGGTGACAGTGAGTTCTAATCTAAAGATCCCATTAGGAGAAAGTTGCGATATTGTTGTTGTCATCGCCAGTAACATTATCCAAACTTACTTAATGGTTATCTCCGACACTCAGGCCTCTACCGTGTGTCTGTGCTGAATAGATTCTCGGTTTGATACATCTGATACTCACTGGATGTGACAAGTTGCTATTACCATGGCTCAATTAGATCAACAATTTTGTCAGCAACATGGCTATACCATTTTATCGTTGCTATGGCGCAGATTCCAAGAGTTAACATTATAAGCATACTTATCTCTCGACGCTTGCACATCCATGAACACATAAATATATGCATACATATATATGTATGTGTGTGTGTAAGTATACAAATATATATATATATATTTGTGTGTGTACGTATACAAACATATATATATATATATGTGTGTGAATATATACATATATATATATGTGAATATATACGTGTGTGTTTACGTATACATATATATATATATATATATATATATATATATATATATATATATATATATACGTGAATATATATGTGTATCTGTTAGTGTGTGTGCCTTTAGATGGACATATTCGACATGAATTTGGTTGTCATCAAAAATAAATGCATATATGCATATGCATATATATATATATATATATATATATATATATACACACACATACCATATATACATACAAACATATATATATATATGATGTATTATATATGCATATTTATATATACATGCATATGTATATGTATATATATTTTATGTATACACACACATATATATATATATATATATATATATATATATATGGGGTGTGCGTATACATATATATTTTTATGTACATATATATGTATATGTGTGGAGAGTGATCTATTCACGTGATCACATATGCCTGCAATCAAGTAACACGCAGACCTTACGCCTTCAAATTTTCAAT
This sequence comes from Acanthosepion esculentum, assembly GCA_964036315.1. Classification (NCBI taxonomy): domain Eukaryota; kingdom Metazoa; phylum Mollusca; class Cephalopoda; order Sepiida; family Sepiidae; genus Acanthosepion; species Acanthosepion esculentum. Next base: position 156,157,070 of record OZ038475.1, on the reverse strand, counting down.
ACTTAATTGGAATTTGCTTTCCATTTTCATTTTGACTTTTCGATCATATGTTCCGATTTTTTTTTTTTTTAACATTTTCGATTCATTTTACACGAATTTCTTCAACTTCTTCATTTCGTTTCTGCCCTCCTATGGCATCTATCCATATATTCATTATTTCAGAAATTAGTAACTTCCATTACGTTTGATTCTGACTTATAACAAAAAATGCACTTTAAAAACTACTTCAACTTTTCACAGTAAAAATAAGACTCAATGTCAGAAATAAAAGATACCGTAGAATTATTTTTTCCGTTTTTTTTTGTGGGGGGGGGGGTCTTTTTTATTTTTATATACATGCTCATGTACTGAACAACACAAAATCTCACAATGATTATCATTTCCGAATATCTATTATTTTACCATTGGAGTTGCATAATAATATATCGAAAATATTGCTTATTTTTTCACCCCCAATATTATAATCAATAAATAAACAAAACCTTTAAAAATGTTTTAACCGCACGCTGATATATGGCGAACATTAAAAAAACCATCAAAAGGCATTTTTTAAAATAGAATCAATTAAAGACAAACGTTTCTACAAAAACCGAACGAACTTTTCGGTTATTCCAATATTTCATCATGGAAGTATCCGTCCTGGAATATGATTGCTATATGTGACCTTTATTTAACCGGAGATATCGCAAATAGAATTTCTCATACACATACGTCAAAACTGTCATTCAACCTAATGATTACATATATTGATACAACTAAGTCTGCAAAGGGGTTAAAAATAAAACAATAATATTTTCTTGTCAACAATCTTTTAACCCGTTATATGGAAGCAACAGATTAGATTTTTCTTAAGACAACCGAAATTAGTTTTACTACAACTTCAGCGCTTGGCATTTCCTGCGTTTAGTAAATTCAATATTTGCTGGAAAAAATGAATGATTAAACATAGAATTTTGGAATCTCAACAGAAAATGTAACCCAATTTTGGCACTCAGATTGGGCGTTGTGATTTGAAAACCAGGAAGAAATGCATTATAAATTGTCAGAAACGCTCGGCCATTTGCTAAATCTTTTACAGTAGATATGCATTGAAAATAAGGAAGAAAGTGATGATTACACTAGCTTACAAAAATGTTTCAAAATGGCGCAAGAGATATCATAGCTAATTTTAAACAATTTCATATATTTCCGAGTATCATAGTAATTTATCTCAGTTCTAGTTTTCTTGCTTGAGATGATGGACAAATACAGGAGAATTGCTCATTTTAAATCATCTGTGCGAAAAGTAAAACAAAATGAACAGCTATGCAAATGCAAATAAAATAAAGTTGCCACAGTGAGACAAGAAAGAAAGTACATCATAAATCTATTAGATTAAATATGAAGCTAAACATTTCAAAAGAACAATCATGGCAAGAACATTTTTGAATTTTGCGAATGATCCACAGTTGTATCTCTCTTCAGGTTCCACCAGTAATCAGCCATCTTTCTTTTATCCCATCTCCCCGCCCTGACTTTTATATTCTGATGAAATCATTTTTCTTATTCATCACTTATATCGCCACAGTTTTCTGTAAACCTGTCCAAATGACTATGCAGGAAATGTAGTTTGATATTCATGTTAACACCAAGCTCCTTGTCGTTTGCTAATATCCCGTCGACTAGTTACCTATAATTGTCTATCTTGCGATTACCGACAAAGCTTTTACTACAGTAACAAATGAAATTCAGGTACTTCATTCATTTAACATTCATTGACTTGACGAAGTTATAATCCTTGACGAGTTTTCGAATGTCAGGTGCATCAAAAATATCTTGTTTCTGTTTTTCTATGCCGAGACCAGAAAGACCACTGCAAATGCACTGAAAACATTGGCCTTCACTGTCAAGTAAATTCAAAAACATCTTCATGAGTCCTAATTTGATATGGTAATATTTATCTCTGGTGACTAGCGGATCAGTTATCACATTTTTCTCTCTGGCTCATTCCTACAATGCCTGGGAAGTTTCTTCTACCTCATTGTTGAACTCTATGCTTCCTTTGTCTATTGGGAATGAATAATGAAATCATGGGAAGTTTCTGTAACCTCATTGCTGCCCAAGTAATAAATTAACCATTTTCAGATGAGCATAAATCACCCAGTTATGATGAAAGTAATATATTCTCACCATTACCTCCTTGATGAGTTCATGCTTTTCTTTCAGAATTGTGGAATGTCAAATTGGTATCTATTCGTTTGCATTGGTGTTTTGCAGCAAAAAGAAATATTAAACTACGTTTCGAGATATCAATGAATTGTCTCCGTGAATTTGTATCATAGTCCTAAATGCCAAGACACAACAAAACTCCTTCGACATCGTTACAATATACAAGTTTGTTGGTATGATTGAAGTAGGAGACAAATTCAGCATCTCTTTGGCGATAAAATGTTTTTCATTAATATATATATATATATATATATATATATATATATATATATATATATATATATATATATATAGATATATATATATAGATATAGATATTGATTGAAGTAGGAAACAAATTCAGCATCTCTTTTGCGAAAAAATGTTTACAGGAATATTAGTGTTTAAGCCTTTTTATTATATATATATATATATATATATATATATATATATATATATATATATATATATATATATATACAAAATCTGATAGTTTTCTGATATTTATATACCTAAGTATATATGTAAACTTGAGAGATAGATACGCGTTAATCACTCCGTGGGATTTAATATTGTTAACGTTTTCTTCCTCAGTGTTCTTTAAGGACAAATTAATTTAATTCCACCCATCTATTTTTATATGTTAAATGTATATATGGATGAATGTGGGTTTTTTTTTAATTTTTTTACCTTTTACCTTGTAATTTATATATATATATATATATGTGTGTGTGTGTGTGTGTATGTATGTATGTATACATATCTATGTGTATATAGGTGTATATATGTGTATGTGTATATGTATGTATATATGTATGTATGTGTATATGTATAGGTAGATGGATAGATAGATAAGTTGTATATTTGTTTAGATGAGTGTGTGTATGTAAATGTATGGAGGAGTGTAAGGTTTTATGTATATATGTTTATGTGCACGTATGTGTATGTCCTTATGTATATGTGTGTATATGTATATATACGCAGGAGTGGATGTGTATGGATATATGTATATGTGTGTGATGTGTGTGTATGTGTGTGTGTACATGCGTATATGTATGTATGTACATGTAAATATAAATATGTTTTTGTGTATGTGTATATACGTATGTGTTTTGGGGCATAGATGAAATATTCTTTATTTTTTATATGTTTATATTAAATTTGTAACCTGTAGGTGATATTACTTTTGTCAAATTTTCTTGATTGCACAGCGGGTCTTTTATAAATGCCCTTCGGTTTTAATTGCCCCTCCCATCTTCTCCCTTTTTTTCTTTTCTTTTCTCTCTCTTTCTCATCTTCTGATTTTTAAGTTTAGATTATACCGTCTTTTATTGTGCGTAGTGTCACCACAAATGTATAAACCCATTTCCGATGTCGGTTTTTAATTTAATTTAGGTCAGCGATTCAGTAATGAATTATGCATCGGAAAATAATTCATATTTATCTGTATC
>OZ038475.1:156103432-156148432 GCA_964036315.1 Acanthosepion esculentum | reverse complement strand
CCAGATTTCTTTATAGAGAACAGGAGCCAGTTCACGAACGCATTTCTTAGGCACTATTGCAGATATGCCATCAAAAGTCCACGTGCATTGTGAGGACCCATGTTAGAGATGACATTAGAAACTATGGACGGAATTATATGCATCTCACTCAACAGAGATTCAGTTCTAAGTGATACGTCAAGCATACGCCAGATGAGTTAATAGTAGAATTTGAAAAGAATTTACGAGCAAAACATTGTGCATTATCACCAGAAGATGTTAACACCTCAAATCGTCTGAAGAGATGAGTAATGGAAGACTTACTCTTATTTAACACACTATTAGAGAGCCGCCAGTAGATACGTGAACCAAACTTTTTAGAGGCTCTATGATGCCTCATTCTATCAGCAAAAGAAGACAGCCTCTGTTGTGATCGTAACTATCACGCTGGTACACCTGAAAAATTTTTTTCAGTGGGTTCTAGTGGCTAAACAGGCTCGTGTAGACCAAGAATAAGATTGTGGTTTCACTTGATATTTACGAGAGGATACAAAGATATCAATGTCGGTTTTAATCCAAGAAAAAATCCTCTGTGGTACAATCCCCAATAGTAATGTAAGAATATCAATCTATTCGGCATCTCCTATAAAGTCACGAAATAAGTCCTAATCAGTACGCTGGTAACAGAAAGAAGATTTTTGAATATGAGGTTCCTTTCTAATAGATGACTCAAAAGACATATCAACAACAGATACTACAGCGCGATCCGATTTGCCAAGAGGACAGAATTATAATCCTCGACATGATCTAGGAGAGGAGGTAAGGAATAAATCAAGTAAAGATTCATGTTGATCAGATTTATTAGGGAAACGAGAAGGGAAATTCACTATTTGATTGAGAGAGTGAGCAATGGAAGAATTGAAAGCCTGAATACAGGCGACATCAGTAACATTGACTCGATGAGCATTAAATTCACCACATCAGTTGATACACTAAAACTCTTTCTAGCCTAGCCTAGGGTGGGTTCCTGAAGAATTTCTACCTGTGTTGCATAGATTCTAGACTAAAGTATCAATACCTTTATCCATCTGTCGCCAAAATTGACAGAATTTTTTTTTATCTATCATATATAATATTCAATTTAAGCAAATTCTGCTTTGGTCTGCGAAATCTGGTTATTTCTTTTGGAATATCTTCGTGGTCAAACTTGTTGAACAAACAAGTGCAACAGCCACAGGTATAATTCAAAAGATAAACCATTCAATCTCGATCGATGTCTACCTGCTCCAACACTCCCCAGATTCTGTAATTGGACCCTCGTATCTAGGTAAGAATTCAATCGGGAAAATTTAGCCAGATCGATGCGAAATACCTGATCTCAAAAGCCGCGTTACTGACTGTTGTCGGCTGAGTGCGTCTGTCTAGCATATTGATCTCTCGAAAGAACAGCTCAGCCGCCCGAAGAAACTCGTCCTTGAGCAACTTCTTCCCGGTTTTGGAGAACATCCACTTCACTCTAACCCGAACTACTTGGCTCTAGTAGCGTTCACGAGCTGACCTCTGGGTCATTCTTAGTTCTGTGCTCATGGAATCCGTCTCTTCCACCATCCTTGGTCCATGCATCTTCCAGTGCCGTTTCGGTGTGTGCCATATCGAAAGAGAGTTTCAAGGAAACAGCCAAAGCCTCTCTCTATTGGTCGACCATCACATCTTTTCCCTAACTACTCCCACTAATTCTTTATGAATAAATTAATTGTTATCAGAAGTCACACTTGTCTAGCAATGGGAATGGGAATGGTGAAACGTTTGTATATAGGAAACATTCCACATTCAGTGGCCGAGTAGTTAGCGCTACTTTCGCTTGAAATTTATTTTTAAAAAAAACATATAAAATCGTTTTTTCAAGAATTTAAACTTCCTACATTTTGTGGCGTACGGTGGCCGTTAATGATAATAACTCAAGGCTTCAATGTTAAAATAAAACAGTATTAAATTACAACTATAAATAAATACTTAACAAGAAGTAAAAATCAAAGTAAGATAACTATTTTAGTGAATACCTTGTTAGTAGAGCGGCTTGGCTTAACATCCGGTAAATCCTAAATCAAAACCCAAATCATCGACTCACAATAATTCACACTAATTCGACTGGATAGTTCCACTCAATTGTCACTCAATAATCACTGCAGTCAGTAGCCTGACACCGCTATTTATACACCTGGCGGAAAACATATGAATATATGTCCAGAGTGTCACGATCGAACCTCGGTGTAGGTAGTTAGTCATTTTTTTTCCTATATGACACTATTTTACCTTTTGGTCGTATTTAACTTTTTGTGCGTCACATTCTTGTTTTCTTTCGGATCACCACTATATTCATTGCCCAAATAGCGTAACAAATAAAATATTGGGAAAACTAAGAGACCTACATCGAATCAACTAAAAACATTTTAACTAAACAGCAGATGCTATTGATGCAAGGCCAATTATTTGCTCATCTCCTGTTTCAGATGATCGATATATCATTCACTGAGCAAAAACTCATTAATCAATATCTAACTTCGAAGATGACGATTGGCTCATCAAGCTCAACGACCCACACTAAGGGGTACCTTTTAGGGCCTTCTCTTATCTAATACCTTTTTTTAGCTCCCTACCCTCTCTAATGCCACTTATATTTCTCTCTCCTCGCTACTGCTCTTTCTAGCTCCCTACCCTCTCTAATGCCCATTTTAACCTCCACCTCTGCGCTCTCTCAAATGCCTCTTCTAATTCTCTGATATCTCTAATACCTGATTTAGTTTCCTACCCCAGCTAATGCTCTTTCTAGTTCCATACTCTATATAATGCCCCCTTTTAGTTTCATACTCTATCCAATGCCTCTTTTAGCTTCTAGCCTATATAATGTCTTCTGGTTCCCTTCCCTATCTAATGCCTGCTTTAGTTCCCTGCCCTATCTAATACCTTCTGGTTCCCTGCCCTATCTAATACCTTCTGGTTCCCTGCCCTATCTAATGCCTGCTTTAGTTCCCTGCCCTATCTAATACCTTCTGGTTCCCTGCCCTATCTAATGCCTTCTGGTTCCCTGTCCTATCTAATGCCTTAGTCCTGTTGTAGTCGTCAAGAAATATTTTAACTGCCGAAAAATAGAACGACTCTCGTGCTACTCGCTGGGCACGTAAATCACGTCAAGTACGATTTTCACATCTTCCACCATCAATTTACCCATTACGCCAACGTACACGGGGTTCAATCTCGTGCACAAGTTACACTTAACTAAAAATAGGGACTACTTGTGATTGTCTGCTCCTGTGTAATGATTAGAAATATGGTCGTTCGCAAATATATCACTCTTGAAATCAAAAGGGAATCACCTGACTAGTGAGAACATTAAAACAAAATTTCACGGGGCAAACAGACCAGTTTTGCTTTAACCCTCAAGCATTTCCAACCCATATTAGCCAGGTTAACTTTTATTTCTAACACTCAGTGACACAGAGAGGACAGAAGTGTTCCGAGTTAAAAAAAAAACAACAACAAAACCAGTTATTGACGATCACAGCCTGGTTTGAACGCCATTCCCACCTCGCAGACGTCTATATGAAACCTTATCTTAATGTTCCTATACACTTTTGGATAAACGGAAACGGAAACTTCCCAAGAGAATCAGTAAAGTTGTGGTTGTGTGAGGTTTGGAATTGTGAGAACCTTTGTGAGAACCGTCCAAGCCCTTTTTCTAGGTCGTACTCCTCTAGTCCTTAAAAATACCCTGCTATTACCTTGATTGCCGTCATTTTTAGAAACGAAGACATTATGGCCTGCGCAGTTTGTATCGATGTAGCCAGCAACGGTCACCTCGTTCACGTTCCCAAATTACGTTAAGCCCCAACATATTTTGGGCTGATATCTGCTTGGACGCCATACAGGATCTCTTTGTTCTTCTGGTAACCATGCATTTCGTCTGAAATCACGTTGTCTAGGCCCTTAATTCTGTGAATGTCGTTTGTCCGCGCCGCTACTTATTGAATTGAAATGTCCAAAGAGGAATAGGTTCTTCAGATGCTTTACTTTCTTTGTCATTAATGTCTTCTCAGTGGCTTTTTTTAGTCGTGGCCACCAGTTTTCCTGTTTTAATGTCTATATAGTACCAGGGAAATTGTCTTATGTGTTATTTCTGTATATATTTCAGGGATTATTTTTTTTACCTCCGTCTCTAATAATAATTTGTATTTATCCGCCATTGAAGTGTAACGCTCCGCCGATTTGACTTTATGTCGGTGGCAACAGGCTTATTTGCTTACGTTGTTGTTTGACTTATAGGTACCAGTGCTGATGTCATGGCAGCCTTTTTTCTTGAATTCGATTGTCTAAACAATGTTTGCAAAAATGATAGTATCTTCACGAAGTTGTAGACACTATTGCAAACATTATATTTCATAGAGCAAATAATTTATGTGCAGTTTATATTCAAACGTATTATACAGATACAATCTACAAGAAACAATTCAGTACTTTTCGAAGTCATTTTTCATTTCTCTTATCAAATCACTTATATTTACGAACAAAATAAAACCACAGCCGTTGATAATTATTTTGCCTCTCTTCCGTTCTGCGATATACATCTTTGTCTTTGCAGAAATTCTTCAGTCTTGATACTTACAAATTTAATCTCGGTACGGTAGAAAGCAAACTGAAAGGAAGAATTAGAATGGTGATAATAATTGTTTGCTTATAAGGAAACATTCGGCTTTCATTTGACTGAACAGCCAATGCTACTGTCGGAAGAAATATATAAAATCTTTCTCTTAAAACTATTTTTCAGGAGATAAGACTTGTCAACCCCACTAGCTATGGCAAACAGTTAACCCTTGAACAAAAAGAAAACACTATGAAAGTATAAAAAGCATATTTTTATAATAAAAATACCAGCAATACATTATATAAAAAATGACCAACAATAAATATTTATATTAAAATTATGAAATTACTTCAAATCTCTAGAAAATTAAATTTTTGACATTAAATGAGCCATAAGGGGTTGAATTGCCGTTAAATAAACAAATCAATCACTCAATCTTTGTTGATGATTATGTAGCGTCAGTCTATTGATTATGATGAATAATTTTATTCCCTGAGGACTAAATTATGCCTTCGCTTGAAACCATTATTACTCATTGAGCTGAGAAAACGATTGCATATAGATGATAGTTTAAACATTTCTAAACAATTTGGATGCCATGCATGACATCCACATGAGAGTCTAGATCTGACGAGGCTATTTAAGAATATGACACGATTTTTCAGGTTAATATTTTAATTTTGTAACATCTTACGGTATTCGATAAAAAAATTAATGGCATAAGAATAAAGCAGCCAGTGAGGATCGAACTCACTACGGTAATAATGGTCAGCTAGAAACACATCACCTGCATGCGGACAGAAAACGTGTTGAAAATGTATATAAAAATAGAAAGCGGCGTAAGACAACAGTGCGCCTTCTCACTGAATTTATTTTACATTGCATGGTGATCCGAAAATAATTAGAATTCTTACTAGGATTTATTATTGATGGATACAATCTTGGCACCATAAGATACAAGCTGGCACCGTGTTGATGAGGGACAAACAAAGAAAACTGCAGAAACTCCTAATAAAAGTAATAAACGAAAGAGGGAAGAATGGACTAACTATCAATTTTAAGATGACAGCAAGAGAGAAAACACAAAATGAGAACTACAAATTGGTGACGTCAAAATCAAGCAATGACAGAAATTTATATATCTGGCATGTGTTTTAATAGGTGACAAAAAAGTGGCACCGAACTCCGAACGAGCATTGGAATAGTGTAAGATACCTTCCACAATTTAAGCAAAGTATTAGGAAACAGGGAAATATCATTGGAAACAAAGAAAAGCGTACCGAAATGCTGCATATTGTCAATGCTCCTATATGCCAATAAACACTGAACAATTTGCTTACAGATTAAAGCGAAGTCTTGAGATTGCAGAAAGATAGTGAGAGTAACATGGTCAGAACATAACGAGGAAGTTTTGAGAAAAATGGAATCAGAAGGACACTTTTACTTCGAACGACAAAGATACAGTTAATGTTTCCGGGACACATAATGAGGAAAGAGTGCTCGGAGAATTTGATATTCATAGGACAAACTGAAAGGAGGGAAGCAGCAATAAGCTACATAACGAATTTGTGTAAATCGATGGCAAAAGAAGGGCTGGGATTTATAGTAAACAGAGAAATATTAATTAGGATTATAAATGCTGTGGAGAGCCATAGTTCTCCACATCCTGAAGGGATATGACATATAAAAAAGACAATTTCGCTATTATCAAAAATGGAAACACTGCATATATGAGAAAAAATCCGTTTAGTACATCTTCATATATTACGGAATCTCTATCATGAATTATGTTTGAAATTTTTCCATAACAATAAATGTAATGTGTTTACGGCTTGTGCACTGATAATGTTATTTCATAATGAAATATAACGTGATTTCATAACGTTATTCATAATATTATTGATAATGCTGCCAAATATTATTGATAATGCTGCCAAATATTATTGATAATGCTGCCAAATATAGCGCAACTGATTAAAGTATCAAACTAAAGCAAGATATGAATTTCGCTTATCTAAATCCATGTAAATAACCGACACTGATTGCTGTAAATATTGGTTGATATCCACGTCGAAAATATTTTTTTATCTTAGAATTTACTATGATTATTCTGGGGGAAAAATGTCCTATCTTTTTGGAAATATGAAATTTCTGACATACAGTTTGCCAAAAGTATCGTCCAAACAAATATTATTTGGATGGATATCAATGGATATCAATGTGATGGGAGATATTTCTGTATTGACTTGTTAGCTCTTTTGGAGTTGACATCAGTTTTTCTCCTGACAAGCAACGGGACTGTGGAGGTGTGGGTCTTCCGTGTGCTTACTAACAAAATACAGGAAATTTTCTATTTTCATCATTAACCTTATTGAGCATGACAATGAATAACTTAAACGTTCGGTTTATTCAATGAGTGAGTGAAAAAGGGCATCTGTGTGTGAATTTTTAGGGTTATAAGTCCCAGAAATTCATACACAGATGTCCTGAATGACACATGGCCCAGGGGATAAAGGGCGTTGGTTACATCCAGTGACTAGACCCAAAGAGTTGTGAGTTCAATACCAAAAAGTTAAAGGGAAATAACTGAGACATCCGGGAGAGGCATGGTACGTGGAACTAGAACAATCTACGAAATAAAGGGTTCAGTTCGAAATTCCAATCACCTGAAGACGGTCGGAGCGTACAACGGCCGAAACGTTGTGAATATGGCAATGAAGATGATGATAACAGTTCGAATAATGTAAATTTACCGTTTATGTTTTAATTAGAAACTGAATCACGTCAACGGAAAATTCCCGTTGCTGAAGTGTCTTTTTTCTGCAGAGGGAAATTCCAAAGGAAATCCATGAATGTATGATACAAACATTAGATGCAGTGTGGAAATTTTGAAACGAAAATACAGCACACAATCTGGAAAGTTTTCAACAGTGTCTACTCCTGAAATTGCTGATCATATTCATAACCTAATTTGAGCCGATCGACTGTTCTCGACCAAAAGAATTGCTGAGACACAAGATATATCCAGTGGATGCGTTGGTCTTATGATTCATGAGCGCGATTGCAGATGCAGCTGCCTGCCAAGTTGGTGCCAAAGCGTTTGAATGCTGCCCAGAAACGATATTGAGTAAAGACATTTAAGTTGATTTTGCAGCAACTGATTGATACTTTTTAGAACGGCTTGTCACTGTTGATGAAACGTGGTTACATCACTGTGATCCGGAAAATAAATAACTGCTCGTGCAGTGGCGTCGCTCCGATTCTCAATGCCCAAACACACAAAAGGTAGCAAGAAAGTTCATGGAAATGGGGAAAAAGGAAGGAAACTATAATATAAAGGGAGAAAGTTTTCGAATGATTCGGACGTGATAGCAAACCCCAAAGTTATTATTTCAGTGATGAAACATCAGCTCATTTCGTTTGTTCCACAATATTTTGTGTTTCAGCTCGTTGTAAAACATCCACATTTCATCGCTCGTCATAGATTGTTCTAAAATATCTTTCGAATTTTGTTTTGTTGTTCTCTCTTATTTAGGAGCTGCTGCAAATGCTTTTCAATCCGTCATTTGGCTATTTTGAATATGTTGACCGTCTTATGCGTTGATTATTTACAAGTAGCCACAACTTGTCTCATCAGCTATGGAGTAACGTTCAGGGATAAATCTCCAGCAAGAAATATTAGAAACCACCAGTGACACGTTCGATTATCAACAGGCCTTCTTCACAAAATGCACAAATATTTTGTTTTATTTGTATTACATTTTTATCTTTTATCTTTTTTTTTTATTTTCGTTGTTTGAATAACTGAATAGAAATATAGCAATTTTGATATTTTTGTTTTATGAATAAACACTAATATGGGAGGCTTTAAAAACATGATATTTTTAATTATATTATTTCAAGCTACACACCATCGAACGATAAACGTAAAAAAGCGTAAACATTTTTCATAAACTCAATGAAAGTTTTTTTGTAAACTTTTGCTTAATCCAGTAATTGTAACTTAGACATATTAGTCAATTCTGTAATACTCTCCCAAACTCTTTGGTCCACCTATTAATAGTACTTTAAAGTTTTCGGCCAAGTCTGTATAAGTCTTTTACACTTTTTGACTAACCAGATATAATCTTTTAAATCAACTTATTAACGGTTTTTACATCTACGATCGCCTTGTTATTGATCCCTCGTTCTAAGGAAAGACGCTTTGGAAAATTTGATACTCACAGGACAGATTGAGAGCAGGAGAGGAAAACGACGTATGACCTATCTAGTGAAATGGATGGCGGAACAAGTTTTAGGAGTTATAACAAAAAGACAACATTTATTAAGAGCTTCAAAGGACAGGAAGTTATGAAGAATCACGAGGGACAAGGACACATAGTAGTAGTAATAGTAGTAATAGTAGTAGTAGTAGTTGTAGTAGAAGAAGAAGAAGAAGAAGAAGAAGAAGAAGAAGAAGAAGAAGAAGAAGAAGAAGAAATATCTTCGTTAATAAATTTACTGATATTTTTTTCGTTTTCATTTTAAACTGAATATTTTAGCAAAAGGAACAGATTATATTAAATCATTCGTTCTCCACAAAAACCGCCAACGAAAAAAATAAACAACCCTCAACAAGTTTATTTTATAAACGGTATAATATTGTAGTTTTTTTTTATTTGCTGATGAATGTATAAAACCTATCCTAGCAGATATGAACTATCGGCTTGTTTTGATATACGGAATAGAAATTAATGTATACGATGTAAATTTTGCAATGCAATATTTTAAACGGTTTGCATTAGCGATGCATTTCATAAATACGCCATACTGGACATTTAAATGATATGCAAAAATGAATTTTCAATGAAAAAACAAGTGTAGATTTCATCTTTACCACTTCAAAATTTATTTTAAATATTACAAACATTTTTTTTTTTTGACTAATTTTCTTAGAATTTCAGTAAGTAAATAGCAAAAAGTTTTATAACGAGGAACAGCTCTATGATCAGCTCTGCTTAAAAGGTTTCAAATAATGTGTGAAAATTCCCGATGTAACAAGCAATTAAGTGAATATTTTGACATCAATGACATTGTTGAAAATTATTTCTGCTATCAAATGCATTTATATTATAAACGTCATTATTGCTATTGAGTGAGTCAATATTTTAAGGATTATTAATCGAATTATTTAATACTAAGATCAATAATGCTATCACTTCTGGATGTTACGATTCCAAGTATTCACTTTCAAATATCTGCACTGAATAAGTGTAAAATTTAATCAATATGGTAAAATTGGGTTTTCTATAACGGATTCGTAGCCTTTGGTCGTTAAGGGATAAAGAAACTGAACAGAGAATAGGCTTGCTCTTGGGATCATTTCTTACAATACCGCAAGATGCTACATAACGAAAACAATAACTTAGAAACTCGAGTGATGTTCTTAAATAACCTCGTCTGATCTAGACTTTGATGTAGATGTTATACATAGCTGCAAACTGGTTCAGAAATATCGATATTTCAGTTGGATACAACCTATCTCTCAGCTCGATAGTTAAGAAATTACTTAGCATCTTCTTCGAACTTCGTGGACTGGTGCTACAGTATCATAAACAAAAAACTTTAATATAATTTTAAGAGGAAATGATGACATAATCAAGATGTTGATATTCCACACTGCATTGAACAAAAGGTTAGGAAGGAAAACCCCACCAGTACTGGAAAAAACGATAACAGTTAGTGGATTTGTTAAACTTATTTTCCTGAAAAAAATGTTTTAATAGAAATATTTTATAAATTTCAACCGACAGAGGCACTAGCTACTCGGTTCATGAATGTCGAATATTTCCTTATAAGGAAACGGCTAATATTACCATTACCAAGCTTAGAACTATGCCAAGAATATGAGGCAATCAGTGAGGATCGAACTCCCTAATCAGTAGTATGCTTAAACAGATTAAATAACTATTACCCCAGACCAATGTGCCGAAATTATACTTGCTAAGCTTAGCGGAAAGCCATAAATATGGAGAACCCGATGAGGATTGACACTACTATTCACTCGCAATAGTCATAATAATAACTCACTATATAATAATAATAATAATAATAATAATAACTCTCTATGTAATAATACTAGCTCGTTATATAATAATAATAAAATAATAATAATAATTCTATATGTAATAATAATAATAATATTAATGTCTCCCTATATAATAATAACTATATATGTAATAATAATAACTTGTTATATAATAATAATTAAAATAACTCGCTATATAATAATAATAATTCTGTATGTAATAATAATAATAATGACTCGTTATATAATAATAATAATAATAATAATAATAACTCTCTGTGTAATAATAATAATAATCACTTATTCTATATTGATGATCTTACAACGTTCGCCAAGGATGACAAGCAGCAGAAAAACCTACTCACCATTGTCAAAACCTTCAGCGAAACATAAGAATGGAGTTCGGAATCGACAAATGTACCAAAGCCAACTTCAAAGTTGGTAAACCAAAGAAAACTACCGATTTCGTCCTTGATATCAACAACAAGATTAAGGAACTAAACCAAGATGGTACATAAAAATCGTAAGGAATTAATGAAAGAGACAGAATACAGCATTCAATTATGAAGAAAACGACCCGAACAGAATATTATAGAAGAGAGCGTTTGATACTAGAAAGTGAGCATAATGGGGGAGGGGTGTTCTAATAAAACGAAGGCTATCTACACCTTAGCTATATCCGTAGTAATATACAGCTTCAACATTATTAAATGGAAGTTGAATGACATTAAAAGATTGGACGCCAAGACCAGAGAAATGCATATCCAAATAAGGATGCACTACCCGAGATCAGACGTCGATAGGCTGTATGTACCTAATCCAACTTGAACTACCTCTAAAAATTACAACAATCGGATTCGAAGCCTACCTCACAAAAACTAATGACCCTCTTCTACAAATAGCAAAACATCAAATCCACACCATCAACAAAGAAAAGCACTCTTCAAGAAACAGCTTAATATACCTGAAATCCTACCAACAAAAAATGAAGCGATACCACGTACGCCAAACGAGTAAAACAGAAAGCAAAGCAAGATGACCAAACGAAATTACAAAACAAAAACTGGGAGGACAAGGCGTTGCATGGCAAATGCCTAAAAAGAACGAAAGAATCAGGTGTGAACCAATAGAAAACACTGAGGAGCACCGGGTTGAAAGCTGAGAGAGACGCGGCCCACTTACTGCAGCGCAGGGCCAAAGCCGCGCAACCAGATCTTATCACTGTCACATAATCACAGAATGAACTAACCCTAAATGCAGGATCTGCGGAAAATATGATGAAACTGTCGACCATATTATCTCAGGATGTCCAGAACTAGCAAAAAATCAATTTACCCACAGACATAAGATGGTAGCGACATATGTGTAGTGGAAGATATGCAAGAAGAACAAAATGGAAACCACTGAGAGATGGTATGAGAACCAACTAAACACAGATACCCAAAATAACAATGTAAGTATCCTCTGAGACATGCCAATTCAAACTACAGAAAAATAAAAGCCAACAGTCCTGATATTATCATAAAAGATAGAAAATTCAGGACCTATATGCTTACTGACATAGCAGTACCATCTGTGAGAAATGCCTCCATGAAAATTATTGAGAAATTGTCCAAATACAAGGACCTGGAGATCGAGATTAACAGGATGAGGTGGGGTGAAGACGGAGACTATAGCAAAGGTAGTCGGTGCCCTGGGTCTCGTGAAAAAAAAAGGATGGACAATTTTAATAATTGTGTCCCAGGTAACAACAACATACAAGTTGCCCAGAAGATAGCCCTACCAGGAACAACCCACATGCAAAGTAAAGTAATATCAATTAGATGGCAATTGTCCTATAGGGCCTAAGGACCTAAGGACCATAGTTTGGGCCCGGCTCTGCACGATACAAAGCAGAAAGCATAACATACACAAATGATAATAATAATAATAATAATAATAATGATTCGCTAACCTTTACCCCATCTCTAGGCAACCAAACTTTCATTAGATTTTGTTTCTTTTTTCTTTTATTTCTGCAGAATCCTATTTTTAGATTTTTCACCATCATCATCATCATTGTCGTTGTCATCATCATCATCATAATAATTATCATCCTCATGATGATCATCATCATGGTCATCACCATTATCATCGTTATCATCATCATCATCGTCATCACCATCATCATTATCATCATTGTCATCATCATCATCATCATCATCATCATTGTCACCATCAGCAGCAGCATGATCATTATCAGCATCATCATCAACATCATCATCATCGTCATCATCATCATCATCATCGTCATCATCATCATCGTCATCATCGTCGTCATCATCATCATCATCAGCATCATTTCCTGGTTTGCGTTTTTGGTTATTACACATACATTTTTTAGATTTATAAGTTTTATGGATAATTTTCTTGCAAGGCTGTGTAAATCTTCTGTAGATGAAGTAAAATCTACGAATTTATTTTTACATTTTATTTTTATCTTCTCAGCAACATTCAGTTTCAATATTCAGATAAAATGATTTTTCTTATTCCTGAAATTGACAGGATACAAAATTAGACAAACAAATTCACTTATCATCATTTATTTGCATTACATTATGACACCAAACAACTATTGATTTGTTTTGCTAACAAAATTATTTACCGCGCCTCAAATTACAAGAACAAAAAGTCATAAATTCCTTTTCAAGATATGTCATTACCAAATAATTATTGGATATAAAACGACCTTTATGAAATAAACAAGTTAGATCATTGGATCAGATAGTGTTGTCTGGATGGACAATTATTGGGCAGAATCTTGTCACACTTAAATGGTGTCCTCCTCACCTCCAGCTTTTAAAAAATAACAATCCAATCCATTTCTCCATAAAATCGTTTGAAAATGTATTTTAACTTACGATGACGACACGTAGAAAGCGCCGGTTCATGCCTCATTAGCATTTCGATGGATGACTTCCTTAGAAATTCGGCTGCTGGAACCAGCTTGTAGCCTTGTGTCTAACTAAGCAAAGTTTAATTAATTAAGGTAAACCTTCGTAGTTCTCCAGATACAAGGTTTCGAACTTTATCGCCACAAGAGTGATCATGACAAGGAAATTATTTCCTAAGGTCTCGAAAGGTTCACTTCCTTAGGAAACAGTGCATATATGGGAAATTCACTTGAAAGAACCAGTGGCTTATGAGGGGGAATGTGTTAATATGCACAAAATTAAAATAGATAAAAACACAAGCGACAATTTCTAAAATGTATTTATAAATCGGTGAATGGTGATACAAGTGTTATAACTAAAAAAATATTAGTTTCATATTTTCTTAGCAACAATATGAATTATTCGTTCAGTATTTTTCTACGGTCATATTTTAGCTCAATATTTAGTATTGTGCTAATGTCTAATTGTGTTTGACCCATTGTAACCCATAGGTATGTCATCATTCATCTGACTCCGAAGGAAAACTCAGTAGAATATATAGCAGGAATATTTGCTAAAATTCTAACAGTTATGTTGAAGAATGACAATAAACAGTGAAAAATGCTTCCCCAACGCCAAGTACAGTTGTCTGTTTACCTGACAGAGTTTACTGAAGGATATTTAAATCAACACTCTAATTTGATGCAACTAGTTGATAGTGCTCGTTTACCGCAACCTGTTCAAGGATACTTGAGCCGTTTGTAGAATGCATGTCGTGGCTATTGCCAACAAATATCGATTCTGTTTGTACAACAATTTATAAATTATGTACAATGGCAGTTTGATCTGGAGGCATTAGTGTTGCATATTCACCGACCAGATCTTGGACAACAAAAATGAGGAATTCAAATAAATATGCTAAAATTTATTCTTGGCAAATACAAAATACAATTCCAAGAAAATGCGAAAAGTAGATGTTGAAAAGAGTTGCAGAGAAATTAGTTGAAAAGTTGTGGCTGGGAGCTCGGAATCTAGTAATGAGAAATGTTCCTTTGTTATGCGCAAAAATAGATTGGAAAAGAAAGTAGCGCCGCTGACAAGGGAACCGTAACGATTTGTATATTACACAAAATAAGTATTGAATCCACATGAGATAAACAGATAGCACGATATGTGTAGAATACTGACCAGATACTGACCTGATATACACACAGTAAATAACCAGAAATGTTGAATAATTTACCGAAACAGTTGACATGCGCAGAAGGTAACTGGAACAGTCAATGTTTCAAGAAAGTTAAGCTGAGTCAGTTGACATGCGCAGACGATAAATGGAACAGTCTGTAGTGAACCGAGCGGGTGTGAATGTGAGGATGATGAGATATCTCTGGGTTGCGATTTCCCCGCTGGCCGGTCCAGCTACATAGGAATGTTGGACTATAATGGAGTCCAAAGAAGATAAAGAAACAAACAAGACCGATATACATGTATGCAAACAAATATATATTAATAACAAATTACAATGACAGGAAGGGTTACAGAGTGTTGTATGGAGAAGTTATGGTGAGTGTGTTGAGTGTCCGTACGAACGTGTATATTGTTTTTAGCGTGTTCCCAGAATATGGGAAACGCTGTATGTGCGAGAGGTCACATATTGGAATAAGTAAAAAAAGAGATAGTTTTTTTTTTACCTCGCCTCACGCGCGAGGTTGCGGCCCGAGGCCTGAGTCGAGAAACTGGCCGCACGTGTGCGTAAGCCGTAAAAAGAGAAAGAGAGAATGGTCAGACAGTTTTTATACTTGTGGGAGAGAGAGAGACCCCTGTTGCAGGATTAAGGAAATGAGGAGGAGCTAACTGCGACAAGTCGATGTTCGAAGAAAGAAAGATAAGCTGAGTCAGTTGACATGCGCAGACGGTAACTGGAACAGTCGATGTTCGAAGAAAGGTAAGCTGAGTCAGCTGACATGCGCAGACGGTAACTGGAACAGTCGATGTTCGAAGAAAGGTAAGCTGAGTCAGTTGACATGCGCAGACGATCACTCTAGCTCACTAGAATATGAATCATGTTTTTTGCATGACTTCATGAGGCGTTCTATCTACCATGCTTGCCTACTTGCAAACGCGTCCTGGGGTTTTCTTCATTCATTTTTATCACAGTCAATCCAATTGAATAGTCCTTCATTCATTGCGGAGAGGTTCAATTTCTGTCATAAAGAACACTTCATTCAGCAGAAGGTCATGCATAAAATCTGACGAAAGACTTCAAGGTTTCTCCTTCAACAATAAAACCAAAGCTTATGACGAATTTTCTCAACTCTACTGACGTTTAACGTTTCATCAGTAATAAGGGAATATATCCTGGACACATTTTAACATCACATGCTATGCTTCAACCCTGATATCAAGAATTTCGTTTTGGAAAATATGTGACGTCTACTACATTTATGCCTCCGACCATTCTCCAGGTAATATTCTTGGAACAAAGCTGTAAATAGTGTGGCCTTTTCATGACCTCATTGAGTTATTTTTAACATTAAGCAGCAAAGTCTTGACAATAATTAATTATTCTCAATTACGTGCTACTCACTACTTGGTTAGTTTTACGGCATGTCAATCCCAACGTGCTTTTAATGCCGACGAAAACTTTATTGCTGGTAATACTATTTTTCAAAAATGTATTGTTGGTAATATTTTTTTCTTCAAAAATGTATAGCTGGTAATAATTTTTCGAAAAAAGTATTTCTGGTATTAAAACCTATTTTTATACTTTCATTGTGTTTTGACCCCTTTGGGGGTGAACTATTTGCCCATGACTGGCACCTAACAGGTGCTACCACCCTGAGTCAGGGTGGACCTGGGAATACCAGCGATTAAGAGGTGGTTCCACACCCCTCAAAACCTGATCAAAGGTCTTGCTGTCGGATGTAGTTTATCGTCTTACCCAGGATACCTAACATGTATACAGCGTTTAGTTAACCCAGCACCGAAAGGAATGAAAGTTAATTTCGCAAAAAATTGTTGAGGTTGGTGTCCAGAATTTAGATGACAACAATAAATTTAAATTCATTTACTGTGGTAATTTTATAGTGGCGTGGATCTTAGCGATTAAAATGAACAAATTGATTTATTCGCACCAAAAAGATTAATGGAAGATGATAATAACGAGGAAGTACACGGGTAATTAAAAAAAAATTTAAAAAATTATTTATGAATTTACATGCTTGAAATCCTTATTTTATTGAATTGTCATGAAGAGGAAATGTTCACACAAAATAATATTTAAAAAATGTTTAAAACAAATTTAAAATTGTTCGCTGCTCACCGAAATACTTAGCTTTCATGGACTTTTTGAAAGAAAATTATTTGAAATACCGCATGATTGATTAAAAAGAAGATAATATAATTAGCGTAATTTTACACTGAAGAAAACTTTAACGCTGAATGCGGTGAACAGAAATGAAACCTTTCACATGACTTCAGGCACTATTTTCTTATTAATTTATTTTTCTCCTCATTTAATATCAAAAAGAATTTCGCATAGACTCGCTACCTTTTTTTGGCTCAAGGGCTAATTTCTGTTAAGACAAGGTTTTCATTGGTCCAAGATCAATTTCACTTAAGCTCACAATTTTATTTCCCTCCTCTTCTCAGTTCGCTTGTGAATCTCTATGAAATTAAGGTTTTCATTCGTCCAAAGAAAATTTCACATAGTTTCGCGAATTTCTTTCCGTCTTTTTCATCATCTCTCACCCGAATTTGAAGAAAGTGGCCAAAAGGAGTTATTATTACTTCGCACTCATTACAATTTGTCTTTTGACAAAACAGTATCGCGGTGGATTCTTGTGATCATCATTACATTTTTATCGACCAAACCTATAAACAACATTTATTTCTGCAATGTAATTAGCAAGTGACGTTTCAGATTGGAGGTTTGATTTTCTTTCTCTGTGTTATCGCACCCGGCCGGAAGTTACTGCCGGCTACTCAAACGTCTGAAAGCGTCACCACGGAAAACGGAACAAACGCCATTAAGTTCCAGTGACTCAGCATTTTCAGACAGCAAATCACAAAAATACAAAAACAAAACGAAACGTAACATCCACAACTAAAAATAATGACCAGAAACTAATTCATATACACATGGGGCCTAAATGAAACCCATGGGTACATTCAAAAGTAGAAGCTCATTTTTAGTGAATAACTAAAAGACATTATTAGCCAAGCTACGATGCTGACCCCGGTCTACATAAACATGGCCAAATTTCTTCCACCAAATTATTCTTGGAACCAGGGTTTAAGAGCCACGCTCCCCTCACCGCTGACCTCAAGCAGCAGCCAGCCAGCCAGACCGAGCCCAGCAGCAGCCCTGGTCAGGCAGCAGCAGCAGCCGCCACTAGCCAGCCCTGGTCAGGCAGCAGCAGCAGCCGCCACTAGCCAGCCCTGGTCAGGCAGCAGCAGCAGCAGCCGCCACTAGCCAGCCCTGGTCAGGCAGCAGCAGCAGCCGCCACTAGCCAGCCCTGGTCAGGCAGCAGCAGCAGCAGCCACTAGCCAGACCGGGTCAAGCAGCAGCAGCACCCCGCGTACATTCTTATGCGATAGTCCTTTTCAGGGCTAACGATTACATATTTATGCCATAGTCCTTTTCAGGGCTAACGACTACATATTTATGCCATAGTCCTTTTCAGGGCTAACGACTACATGATTATGCAATAGTCCTTTTCAGGGCTAACGATTACACACTTATGCAATAGTCCTTTTCAGGGCTAACGACTACATATTTATGCCATAGTCCTTTTCAGGGCTAACGATTACACACCTATGCAATAGTCCTTTTCAGGGCTAACGATTACACACTTATGCAATAGTCCTTTTCAGGGCTAACGACTACATGATTATGCCATAGTCCTTTTCAGGGCTAACGATTACACACCTATGCAATAGTCCTTTTCAGGGCTAACGATTACATATTTATGCCATAGTCCTTTTCAGGGCTAACGATTACATATTTATGCCATAGTCCTTTTCAGGGCTAACAATTACATATTTATGCCATAGTCCTTTTCAGGGCTAACGATTACACATTTATGCAATAGTCCTTTTCAGGACTTCCTGCCTACATAGTTTATGCAATAGTCCTTTTCAGGACTTCCTGACCACATAGCTTATGCAATAGTCCTTTTCAGGACTACCTGACCACATAGCTTATGCGATAGTCCTTCCGGTTACTACCAAGCTGCATCCCTGATGACCTGCAACAGAGGTTCCCTCAGCACTGACTGGTCCGCTGCCCTAAAACAAGACGATCTTTCGGGTGGCGCTCCCCGATTCATTGCGACACAAGACTTGTACATACTTTTGCCAAATTATTAAATAAAATTTGGCTTTGATTTTAAACCCTCGCTTTTGTTATCCTTGCTTCGATCGTATTTTCCAATATAAATTTTACTGCTTGCGGGGTTGATAGCACACGCTTGACGGCCCCGCAACAGTGTGATGAACCTTTGTCACACGGTTCTGCGTTAGATGTACAGAAATTAAGAGAATAGAGGAGTCATTAAATAAAAGATATGGTATCCATTGTTAATGTGAGAGGATTTGATATGGCTTTGCTTTCAGGTATAATTTGGGATTTTTCTATAAAGGGGAATACTAAAAGCCTTAGATTATCTTCAAAGACGAAAAGCATATTTTGTTCAGATCTGCAGAAGTTTGCTAAGCTTTTATTAAGAATTCGGTCTTTGTTTTGTTTTGTTTTTGTTTCGATTTGTTTTGTTTTTTTCTTCCTGTATTGTGGATACTGGACACTTTTGCACACATCTAATAGTAATGAGCAAATTTCTTTTATTTTCCTCTGTCTTATTTCTTATTCCCTCTCTCTTTCTTATTTATGTTTGAATGGAAAGGGTTGAAAGACTATCACGCTGTCATTTTTCAATGACTCACCGGTAAGGACTAGATTTTTCCGCTGAAGAATAACTTTTATTTTTGTTGTTGATGCATTACTTTTCTTTTTTTTTTTCGCTTCTAAAATGAAGAAAGCGGTCGGTGGTTGACAACGCCACCTGTGACGCTTTTCTTCACACGAAATTCCTGTAGCAATTTTCCAAATGTAATAATTAAAATAGCTAGCGTGTAAATATTATGGATGTCAATAAGCCAAACTAAAAGTGGACCAACACACACACAAACAAAAACATACATGTTGGTAAATATTCTTCTTATTAAAATTTGACGCATTGATTTCCTGGAAGATCTTGAAGAAATCTTCCGTAGAGCTCCTGTTCTTTGGTTTTCAACGGTTTTGAGTTTTTAACCTTCTTGCATGAATATCAATTACAGAATGTTCTGTTTGTATTGTTTAGGCTAAAACTAACTACTGATAACATTATTGAAACATTGTAGAATATTGCACTTAAATAATCTAGAGTATTAAAGCATTTAAAAGTTTTAAAATCTGAAAGGACAGCCGAACATGCAAATTACAAATGAGTTTCTTTTTTCTAGGTTTCCAGATAAGACGTTTAGCCATTTTGACACCATTTGTCGTAAGAATAACTGAAAACCGCTTTGATTTATTCAGCTACAAAGAGAACCAGTTAAAATCGTTTTGTGTCAGACTCACTGTTTTCCCAACTGAGCAATGAGAAGACGAAAAACTCTTTCAGGCTTTCAGTAATGTTAGCAACATTCATACTCTGGCTTCCATCTTCAAAGTCCATTCAAGAACGATCAAGAGAACGGTGAATAAGTTTTAAAAGAGGGAATAGTAAAGAGAAAAACTGGATCAGGAGTTTGCTACACCAAGAGGGGGGTCATCATTTCAACTTAGAGCTAAATAGATTATTATTGTTTAAATTAGAGTCCGATAGTGTTATAAAAACCTCAGAGATGATATCTTTAATCATTTTTAAGATACACCGGTTCAAAGCATAATCAAACAATTGAACAATTTTGCTGTTATATGATTTGGCCAATTTTGCTGTTACACCCATT
The DNA here is from genome assembly GCA_964036315.1 of Acanthosepion esculentum. Taxonomy (NCBI): domain Eukaryota; kingdom Metazoa; phylum Mollusca; class Cephalopoda; order Sepiida; family Sepiidae; genus Acanthosepion; species Acanthosepion esculentum. The sequence continues at coordinate 156,127,842 of OZ038475.1, read as the reverse complement.
ATGGAAAATAAAGCATAATATTTTTTTAAATCAACATGACAACCAAAAACGTTTGCGATTTCTCTCTTCTTTTTAATATACACACTTTTCTCACGTTGCAACAACTATAACCTCTTCCCTTTATATATATATATATATATATATATATATATATGAAGATTGAAGTCGATTGCGCCTAGCATGAAACAGCCTGTGGTCTTTGAGTGTTGACTTTAATGTTCACTTTTATATTTACACACACTCTATCTCTGATATTGAGCAATTTATCCCATAAATATAGCACACCTTAAGACTATATTTCTTCATATATATATATATATATATATATATATATATATATATATATATATATATATATATATATAAAAGTGAACATAGGCCTGACGATTGCATCTAGCATGAAACAGACTGTCGCTTCTAAGTGTTGACTTCTATGTTCACTTTTATATTTACACACGCTCTATCTCTGATATTGAGCACTTTATCACATAAATATAGCACACTTTAAGACTATATTTCTCCACACACACACACACATATATATATATATATATATATATATATATATATATATATATATAGGAGGACTTCCCTGTCGTTTTTCGAAGTATGAGGACCCAGAAGCTCAGTTCTTAGAAGCCAACAGCCCAACTACCCTCACATATCATTTGATAATAGTAATAAAGAAATGTGTCAAACCGGCCACACTTTTTAGAAAAGCCAAATACGGAGAACTGATGCACAGTATACACAAGCTCTCTGTATTCAGAACCCTCCTCAAGTTGTCCTTCTCTTGGACCTGTTACCAAGGATATAGGATCCGGTCAACACTGCTATTTACCCATAGTGGGGAGATGGATCCATTCATTTTCCACGGGCATTAGCAAGTAACAGAATGTAATGAACTCGACTGGAATTTATATACAGACAAACCTCTCATCTACGGAACCATTAACCCCCACAACCCCATCTATGGATTTCAGATGCAATGGAGAAAATCTGCAGGCAAAATAAAACAAATCTGCAGGGAAAAATAACTCCCAAATCATCAGCGATATATTTCAGAATTTGCGGGCTTAGTGGAACGAGTCGTATTAGTTCTCAAAATTACCACTTGGCGGTGATGGCGAGCCTTTCAATTGTAAACAAAGGCGGGTGTACAGTATATAAAGTACGATACATTGGCGCGTGGGTGAGAAAGTAGCTGTGAGAAATCTATTATTTTTGTTGCTTGGATTAATATATCTCTATCGATATATATTCATTTATGCCATATATACATGTTTATAGTATTCACATTATGATTATAACTACTGGTAGTTACTATAGTGATTTTATAACTCAAAAATAATCCATTGCTATCTACAAACAACACCTTTAACGGACCACCCCATCTCCTTTTAATCCGTTGAGGTTTCTCTTTATAACAAGCAAAAGTATTGGTAACACTTGCAAAGGCAACTCCACCAACACAAAGTCTATGAAAAGAAAACACCTGATACAACAAAAGAAAATATAAAGAAAAGAGTAGAAATTGAAACAGCCAACAAAAACCGAGAAGATAAACAAAACAAAAAAAATACATAATAACCTCCCTACGCAATAATTCAAAGTGGGCGATGTTTAAATCAAATCGACTAAGACAACGCAGTAACCCTAACTAACAAATTGGCGTATATATATATATATATATATATATATATATATATATATATATATATATATCAATTATGTAGTGCGTATTCAATTTATGTAACGTAAATCATTCAAACGAAAAACAAATACTGAAGCTAATTATATGGCAAGAATCACTCTCGCAAACAATATTTAATAATAAAATACAATCAACTTCGAATCCGTTAATGAATGGTATGATCCTTGTTTATAAATTCCGGTTTTATCAGGTCTTATCGATGTCGCATTACTACCTGGAATTTAACAAAAACACACTGAAATGTCTACCTGATGATGGTCGTTCGAAACGACTGAAAGCCCGGCTAGTAGAAAAAATAAGACCTGATAAAACCGGAATTTATAAACAAGGATCATACCATTCATTAACGGGTTCGAAGTTGATTGTATTTTATTATTAAATATTGTTTGCAAGAGTGACTCTTGCCATATAATTAGCTTCAGTATTTGTTTTTCGTTTGAATGATTTACGTTATATATATATATATATATATATATATATATATATATATATATATATTAATAATTTTAAACTTAATAGAGATTAGATTTAGATTTCTAAGTGGGTAATTTTTTACTTTTAATTTTAATTTCAAATTTTATCATATAATTTAATACTTATTAGTTAGGACATATTCTACTTTACTAGAACCCCAACTTTAAAGCTTTTAATATCTATGATAACCTTGCTTCGTTGTCAATTTTTTTGAATTCTCATATGCTTGTATTTTGATTGGTCATTCTAGCTTATGTAACAGCGTTTACCCCTAGCAAAGGATCGTTAATTAATTTGAAACTTTTAAAACCATTTATTCTACATTCAACATCATCACTTGATAAGACACCGGAGGTGCTGAAACAAAATAGCTATTTTTGTAGTGATTTTATAACATATTTATGTTATAATATTTAAATAAATAATTATATATATATATATATATATATATATATATATATATATATATATATATATATATATATATGTATGTATGTATGTATGTATATATATATATATATTTGTGTGTGTGTGTGTGTGTGTGTGTGTGTGTGTGTGTGTGTGTTTGTGTGTGTGTGAAAAATCGTTTAATCTCTCGCAAGACAAAAATAATGGAATACTAACCAACTGCTGGACCAACTGTTCGTTCGCTGATCTTGACGCCATGTCTGTCACAAGGCCATGGTAATGAGGTCGTTTGGCTGTAAGCTTAGTATGTTTGTTTTTGTTTTTTTTTATCACTGTTCCATATAGAGATATCACGCTTTGGGGAGGTATTCGGAAAGGATAAACTATATGAAGAGTTAAAATAAACAGTGTTTATTGAAATGTATAATGTGCCGCCAGTTAGAAATTCTAGGCTTGCACAAATAGAAAAATAAAACAGTCACATGTAATTAAATTACAGGAAAGAAATGTCATGTTATTGAATTAAGAAAACTTGCAATTGTCCAATCTTCTTAATGGATTAAAAAAATCGCATCAAAAGTAAAGGAAAATTTTATCAATTCTATTCACACAAGGCGAATCTACATTTAAAAACAATAAAATTGCAAAAGATTTTCAGAGGCGAAAACAATGTCTAATTTTGTTAAAGCGTCCAAAATGCATAAAATATGGAGGTTGCTATTTTTTTAAAGAATTTTATCTGATATAAGGAGACGAAAAATAAAGGAAAACCTGGAAAAAAGAGATCGCAATGCATTCATTTCTTTATTAAATAATAAACTCGTACGCTTAAGAGTCATTATTAGCATTTAGGAGTCATTATTAATTTTTAGGGGTCATTATTAGTATTTACTAAGTCTAGTTTAAAGAGCCTTTTTTGCTTTTTACTTAGCATGACTGACTCACTAAGTGTTCTTGCTTTCACGTTTTCCACTGACATGAAGCTGAATGATACTATTGAATCAGTTGCTCAGTCCATGTCTAGGAAAATCGGTTCACTATGTTGTGCCTGACAATTTATCTCGCCATAATTTATCAGCCTATATCTCTGAGATGAGGTATTATGATTACTTTCATTATTTACATTATTCGGACTGTTATCTTCATCTTCATTTCCATATTCATAACGTTTCGGCCGTTATACGCTCCAGCGTTCTTCAGGTGATAGGAATTTTGAACCGAACCCTTTATTTTGTCTACCGGGGTAGATTGCTCTAGTTCCACGTGTCATGACGCTTCCGGATGTCTCGGTTACTTCCCTTTAACTCAACTCTACAAGTTTTTGGTTTACCACTGCTGTGGCTTGGTATTGGACTCACAACTCTTTGGCTCTAGTCACTGGAGCTAACCAATACCTTTATCAACTGGGCCATGTTTTGGTTATTTCCAGTGACTAGACCCAAGGGTTGTGAGTCCTATACCAGGCACACAGCTGTGATGAACCAAACATTTGGAGAGTTCAGTTAAAGGGAAATAATTGAGGCATCTGGAAGACGAAATAAAGGGTTTGATCGAAATTCCAGTCACCTGAAGAAAGCCGGAGGGTACAACGGCCGAAACGTTGTGAATATGGTAATGAAGATGAGGATAATAGTTTGAATAATGTAAATAATCAAAGTAACCAGAATTTATCTTACACATTTATAAGTTTGCTATTTGTCCGTGCATCGAACATTACATATAAACTGTTTTATAATTAGAGATTCTTGACAAAACTGCAACGTTATCAGCCCTAACCTGGCATATCGGCTTCAGTCACTTTCCCATCGCCGTATCATAGCTTCTCTTTGCCACTTCGATAAAAATTTTCACGGTACTTGTTCTGATGAGCTTTCCTCGTAGGTACCTTGATTCACAAATTTAAGTGCAGTACTAGATTGTTATCTAGGTTTCATAATTCTACTGTTGAAACCGTAAGTTCTATGTTAATCATTTCTTTTCCCATAATTCTTATTTGTGAAACTTTCTTCCGGTCTATTGTTTTCCTGTCTATGATCTTCAAAATATGAAATGAAATGTAAATCATGATATTTTGTTTCCTTGAATCCTATTCTTTTATTGTCCTCTCTCTTTTGTTGACTGTCTTGGGATGAAATGATTAAAAGATGGGCTCTTAAGATGTTTGAATTTTCAACAAGTGAAATTATCTTCAGGACGAGCTTACTAGTAATTATATAATGCAGTCGTCCATTCACAGATCTTCAAAGCTTAGCATAGTCTGGCAAAAGATTACAAACAATGAGCACCCGTTAATGATGGAACTCATTATTGTTGAGGGATCTCCCCTTTCCACACAAATGGACTCACCCAGGGTATACATATACTACTGCCAATGAATTCCCGAGAGAACGTTTGGACAGTCAGACGGGGCAAGAGTTGCAGTAACGAGCACGTAGACTCAGTAAGACGTCATACAGCGATACGTGGATACCAAAGACTATATATATATTTTTCTACTAACCCACATTCCTGGAACTACTAACCTGTATTACCAGTTTGTATTATTACGTTAATACATTTATTTTCCTATATTCATTCTTGGCGTTTGTTATTATTGGTACCGGATTTCATTCCGGAATCCACAACAATTATAGTGCTAATGACCTACTTGTCATTATGCCAAGACGAAGCGAAGGGGTCGTCCATAATTGGAAAATTGCATACGTGTCCAATAGAACATAGTATACCTGTTATGTTGATCTCATAGCAACATGCGACCACATAAATAGAGACTTCCTCTTCTCAGCCACTGGAAATTATCTTCCGCGATATGACACTCCACTGTATGTTTAGATCTAATAGAATTATATCGGTCCAAAAAGTCGTATATATATGGTAAAAATCACAGATTTGATCAGGAATACAAGAAGGAAATCAGTGTCCAAATCTATTCAATCTCTTTCTATTTTATGCTTTGTGTATATACAAGAACAGATATGAAAAGATGGGCATTGATTATTTAAGCTTTCCATACCACACCCTAAACAAATATATTGACAGAACTCATATACTCATAAAGAGGTAAGAACTATATCTATTCATAGATATTCATAGCTGGGATAAGAATTATCTTGAACAAAAATCAACATTCTTTAGCAAGTGTTGATCCCTTTCCAAAACAGAATTGCTTAGGTTTGGTTTATTTTGTTTTACGGTATATCAACCTCAATGGCTTATTTAATGCCGACAAGATTTTTAGGATAGGTTCGTACGAATAGAATATGTATTATTTATAAGAAATTAGTTTGTTGACCAGGTTTCATTGACGTGTTTTTATAAAGTGGGTCTTAAATATGAAACATGTTGCTGTTAATAATTATTTTTCAAAAATGTATTGCTGGTAATATTTTTTAATGTACTACTGGTATTTTTACTATAAAAATTTATTTTTATACTTTCCTAATGTTTTGACCCCAGTTTAGGGGTTAATTATTGACCCATAACTGAGGCCCTAACAGTTGCTACCACCCTTGGTCAGGGTGGACCTAGGAACAACAGCAAATAAGAGGTGGTGCCATTCTCATTCCAATTCTGTTTTTCGTCAGAGTGAAAAACAGAATTGGAATGAGAATGAGAGTTATAATGGTACATACATTGAATCCATCATAAAAAAAATCAGGATGGGAAATTAATAAATGTAAAACACTTCAAATGCCTCTGTGTATGGATCTTGTAAAACAGATTTAGTACAAGAGATAAGAGAATTTAACATAGAAGAGGTTGCGCTCGGAGCAGTTTTGTCTAACGCCACAAATTACTACAAAGCCAGGGCATTAACCTAAGAACTGGAATCATGTTCTTAAATAGCCTCGTCAGATCGAGACTGTTATACGAATGTCATCCATGGCGCCCAACCCGTTCAGAAATGCCAAATCTGTCAACAGCATACAACCGTTTATTCAATCAATCGTTAAAAATGGCTTTGGGCGAATGAAGCCTGGAGGTCTTATAGAAGACCATCCTTTTTCAAATATCGTAGACTGGCATGACAGAATCACAAAGAATTTTTTACATAACAGAAACCACATCACTCGAAGACTTTCAAAAGTAGTAACTTGAAGAGAAAATAATGACATAATCAAGATGTTGATATTCCACACTACTTGAAACAATAGGTTAGGAAGGAAACCCCCATCCATATTGGACAGCTACTGGACTTAAGAAACCTATTCTCCAGAAAAAATGTTTTAATAGAAAGATTTTATAAATTTCAGCCAATAGCAACACTGGCTGCTCGGTCAATAAATACCGAATGTTTGCTTATAAGGAAACGATTAATATTACCATTACCATTCGAGTTTCACTTTTATTCTCAATATGGTTTTAAAATAACAACTAGTTATTTCTGGCTATCATTTCGTATTCATATTTTGCCAAAAAACAGATTTGAGAATTGAAAGAATTATTTGTACGACAGGAAAGCTTGGGGGGCGGAAACACCCATCAGTACCGGAAAGAGCGATGGCAGTTACTCAACTTGGATATCTTATTTTCCCGAAAAATCGTTTTAATAGAAAGATTTTTACCAACAGTAGCACTGGCTGTTCGGTCAATGGATGCCGAAAGTTTCCATATAAGGAAACGGCTAATATTACCATTACCATCATATTATTGTAATCTTTCGGTTATTGTGACTAATTTACGTATTGATATGCCTAGTTTTACTAAATTAGGTTGTGTTGATAGTTTAGTTGGAATAATTTAACATTTAACAGAAAAAGGAACAGAAGGTTCTTGAACTACAAGAATTATTGCAACGGGTAATAACAAATAATGGGCAAAATTCCGAAAATGAAACAGTTCTCTCGCAAAATGCTATATGGAGCTCTATCGAAGACTTCACGTATGCACCGGACGAAGACAAAACCGTCGCAGCTTACTTCAGAAGGTACGAAGATTTATATGAGTTTGATTGCGGGAATTGGTCAGACGCGAAAAAAGTACGTCTACTACTAAGAAAATTAGGGTCATGCGAATACACTAAATTCGTAGACTACAGCCTACCGAGGAAAACAAATGAGTTAACCTTCAAGGAAGCCATAAAACTGTTAACAGAACTATTCAGCCCAAACCCCTCATTATTCTACAAAAGATGGAAATGTCTGAATCTAACAAAAAAGGACAGCGAAGATGATATCACATTCGCTTCCATTGTAAACAAACAGTGTGATGACTTCAAGTTATCTGAACTCAGCCCGGACAATTTTAAATGTTTAATATTCGTTCAAGGCCTGGTTTCGACAAAAGACGCGGAGATCAGACGCAGAATTCTTACAAAACTGGAGAGTGAACCAGAATTGACGCTACAAACATTGGCTGAGGACTGTCAGAGATGTATAAGCGTAAAGAAGGACTCGAAAGATATAGAAGTGTCTGGCATCGCTCACATACGTAAAGTACAACGACAAACACGTTTTTGTCCCTCCTCAAAAACAAACCAAACAAATTTTCTCTCCTCAAAAACAGGTAAAACAAATTTTTCTACTTCAAAAAGTCAATATCAGAAAAAACTACTACCCAGTCTATCGCTGTGGGACTTTGCATTGGTATAAAGATTGTCCATACCGCTTTAAGAGTTATCTGTCGTGCAAAAAAGTGAGTCATAAAAGTACTCACTGTTGGACTAGAAAAGAAAGCAAAAGCAGAATAAGAGTCACTAGGACTGACAAAGCGGACGAGACAAACATACAAAAATACGTGCAAGTAGAAATGTTAAACAGAAAAGTCTGACTACAATTGGATTCCGGATCGGACTTAACTATTATTAACGTACAAACATAGAGAAAATTGAAAAAACCGACCATGTTGAGAACTGATAAAATTGCTAGGTCGGTAACTGGGAGAAAAATAAAATTTGAAGAAGTTATTACAAATGTGACATTCAATGGAATGACCAAAAAATTTAAAATGTATGTGCTAAGAAACACAGAAAATTTATTTGGAACGGACTGGATGCAGAAATTTGACCTCTGGGATTTACCAATAAGTACGTACTGCCAAAAAGTGAAAAGATTATCGACTGAGGGAGATAAATTAAAGGAGAAACTAAAAGAGAGTTTCCCCGAAGTATTTTCAGCCGGCCTCGGGAGGTGTAAAATAATGGCAGCAAATATAGAAATAAAAGAAAATGTACAACTTATCTTCAAGAAAAAAAGGAACGTACATTTTGCTTCAATAGCAAAAATAAATCAAGAGTTGGATAGACTCGAAAAAATCGGTATATTGACAAAAGCAGAATATAGTCAATGGGCCGCACCTACGGTTTACGTCAAAAAGAAATCGGGTTAGATACGAGTATGCGCTGATTTCTCAACGGGATTGAACGCAGCGATAAAGAATTACCTCTATCCTCTACCCAGTCCAAAAGAAGTTTTCACAAAATTAAACGGAGGAAAATTTTTCTCAAAAATAGACTTGAGCGAAACGTACCTACAATTACCAGGAGATGAGGAAAGCTCGAGATTATTGTGCATAAACACACACAAAGGATTATACAAGTTCCAAAGATTAACATTTGGGATTAAGGTCGCGCCGGAAATATTTCAACAAATAATGGATACTATGCTAGGCGGATTTCACGATTGCATACCTGGATGACATACTGATAAATAGTAAAAACATTGAACAAACTGGGAACACGTTCAAGAAGTTTTCAGGAGTATACAAAACTATGGGTTCAAGGTAAAAGAAAACAAATGCGATTTCTTCATGAAGAAAATAAAATATCTGGGCTATATCATCGATGAAGAAGGAAGGCGACCAGACCCAGAAAGGGTAACGGCAATAAAAAAAATGCCAGCTCCAAAAAACATAGCCGAATTACAAAGCTTCTTAGGCTTAGTAAATTATTACCAAGAATTAATTCCAAACATGCATAAATTACGCGCACCCCTACACGAACTGTTGAAAAAGGAAAAAGTTTGGGAGTGGACAGATGAATGCCAGAAAACGTTTGACAAAATAATTAAGACGCTAACCGCGGACTTATTTTTAGCGCACTATGACCCAAAATTAGAAATAATAGTTGCAAGTGACGCGAGTGCCTATGGAGTCGGGGCATGTATACTGCATAAAATGCCTGATCGGATACTAAAACCCATCGCGCATGCTTCAAGAACCTTGATACCAGCAGTAAAAAATTACTCACAAATCGAAAAAGAAGGGATGGGGATTATTTTTGAAGTTACAAGATTTCATAGATATATTTACGGGAGATTTTTTACTTTACAGACGGACCACAAACCGTTATTAACAATATTTGGATCGAAGAAAGGTCTGCCCGTTTACACGGCAAATAGGTTGCTAAGATGGGGTACAATTTTACTGAACTACAATTTCAAATTGGAGTATGTGCCAACGAATAAAATTAGGCATGCAGATGGTCTCTCGAGACTAATACCTAAGAAAACGGAGCCATTGGAAGATTCCGTAATTGTAGCCCTACGACATGAAGAAGATATCAGGACATCACTATGTAGTACAGTTCGAAACCTCCCCATCACACTCCAAAAGATAAGAAATGAAGCAATAAATGATGAATTCATAAAAGAGACAAAAAAAATTGCAAAAAAAATAAAAAGGTATCAGACAGTTTTTCGTCATGTGACGATGTTTTACTATATAACGAAAGGGTAGTAATTCCAAAAACACTACGAAGGCGAATCCTAAAGGACTTCCACATCCAGGAAAGAACAGAATGAAACAGTTAATGCGTAGTTACGTATATTGGCAAAACATGGATCAGGACATTACACATATGGTGGAAAAAATGCAAGGGTTGTTCCTTAGCAGCAAAAGCACCGCCGATCATCCATAAGCCTTGGCCAGAACATATCGACTATAGTCAAGAATCCATGTCGACTTCGCAGGTCCAATAGATGGTTTCTACTATTTGATCATAGTAGACAGATATAGTAAATGGCCAGAAGTGTTTCATTGCAGAAAACCAACTTCTGAAACTACCATAAATTGCCTCCACGAGCTGTTTGCTCGTTTCGGAGTGGTTGATTGTCTAATCACTGATAATGGGACACAATTCACATCTGCAGACTTTCAAGAATTTTATGAATCTTTCCAAGTTAAACATATCAAATCCACGCCATATCACCCAAGGTCAAATGGGCAAGCGGAGAGATTTGTAGACACACTCAAAAGAGCGTTAAGGAAAGCATATGACATGACTACAGAAAAGGCGTTGCAACAATTTTTCCAAGTATATCGAATTACACGAAACAGTGCTACGCCATCGGCATCAATACCCGCGGAAGTGATGTTCGCCGGGAAATCAGATCAGTATTTGACAAATTGCTACCAAAACAAACAAAATACCAATGTCGTACGTACCTAAAAGAAAATTCTACCCAGGAGAGAAAGTTTTTTCAAAATGTATAAAAAGAATACATCCTACTGGAAGCAAGGTACAATTGAAAAAAGAATCGGGGACATGTTTTACACAATACAGGGCCCGAAATTCTCACATAAAAGACATGTAAATCAAATAAGAAAAAGGCTGTTAGATGATTCTAACGGTCCACCTCAGAAAGAAGTGATGGATACCATATTCGATACATCCGACATGCAAAGGCCGCAAACAATGTCTGAACCACGGAAATCGTCTAGGAAAAGAAAAGTCACAGAACCTTTGATAATAAATCCAAAGAGAAAAAATACTAAAGACCCCTGCGACGCAAAGGCTTTGGAAGAGGGGTGTTATGGGAACTTACCTATAACGATAATGGACTCTTCTTTACTCTATAAATACTGCGCCTTTCTGAGAGAGAGAGAGAGAGAGAGAGAGAGAGAGAGAGAGAAGAGGAGTAGACTGACAGTTAATACTAACAGCTTCAACTTCTTGTATTATATTTCTGTTGTAATATATCTTTGTTATTTACTACTCTTGTGTTCGTGTTGTTCTTCCTTGGTTCTACCTTGGACCATAACCGTGGTGCGAGGATATTGGCAGTATAACCCGTTTTCGAATTCAATTTCTTTCATTACTGGGAAATTTTGCCGTTCATTTGGAGCAGTTTAATTTTAAAGTCAGCCCACCCGAAAATCAATATTAGTAACAACAATTGGGTGCAACTGAGGCACAATTTGAAGGGGGTGAACCTGAAAAGGTCGGGTTTTGCGTAATCAGTGTTGTTTCAGCCTCACGCGCAGCAACAGTTGAACAGGCGTTTCTCCTCAGCCGTTGAGTCCTTTGGTCATCATTTTCAGCCTCGCGCACCGAAGCGTTCAGGTATGCTCTTCTGGAAATCCGATGCCTACGATGCTCTTCGGATTCGGTGGTTCTGATTGAATCATTCCGAGAGACATTTTGAGACAGGCGACTTGAACGTCCTAAAGACGATTCGTTATCTCTTATTTGCATGGTGGACTTGGCAGCAGTGGTTTGCGACTTAGGCAAGTTCTTTTCTTTGGTGGCATGTCTTAGGCAAGTAGGAATTGTCAAATGGAATCTATGGGCAAATGCCAGAAGAGAACGCTGTAAAGCTACAGGGATCACTAAGCTCAAATGACTTTAGGAAAGGTTGGAAAAATAAATGTTGAGTAATAAAAAATGCAAGCTTACTTATTACTACGGTGAATGCAATGCAAAAATTGACAGGACAATAAAAAAATTAAATTGGGAACGGCTATAAACGACAATGAAAGCAACGCCTTAAAACTGTAGTAGTAGGCTTTATGCAACGGAAAAGGCAATCTCACTTGAAAGAGAATGAATGCTTGACCAAGAGAAGAGGAATGTGTTAGCAGGGTTGGACGTACAGAAATAGAAGCGGAATTGCAGAATTAAGCGGTAACAGTGAACTTAGGACTGCATTGACAATCAGTATGTCACGGCGACATTTGATTGGACGTGTAAAGGGGCTTCGTGCAGCCAATGGGCAACTCGTGCAGCCAATGGGCAACTCGTGCAGCCAATGGGCAACTCGAACAGGTGCCGCGTGCACAGCGTGTGACACATCGCGTGACACAGAACGTGTTGCAGGGCCACACATACACGCGTTGCTGCACGCGCTAATCAGCAGCAACTGATGGGCAACGTGTGGAGGTGTGAATCACGCCCACACAGTATACACTAGTATTGGAATGTTATGTGTGAAAAAGTAAATTAAGTTTTTCCCTTGATTTTTGCACAAAGTGTAAAAAATCAGTTATTTTCGAATTTTCGAATTTTCACATTCAAGGTTGCAATATATCCAGCCAATTTGGACTCAAAACCGGGACTGGAGAATTATTTATCAAACAAAACAACTTTCATCGAAATTGGATGAAAACTGTGGAAACGCATAAACAACATCTGCTCACACACATATACATACACACACACATTTTGAGAATTATAGATATAGATAATATTATTGTAATAATTTAAACTATTTTTATTAAGGTTTTTATGAAAGATATCCAAGAACAGAGAGTAATTTTTTTTTTTAGTTTTTTATGAAAGATTATCCAAGAACAGATAGTAAACAGTAAAACGTTGCTGAGAGTTATAATGGATAGGAAGTAGTGGAGAGCCATTGTCGCCAACAATTTGGACTCAAAACCAGCACTGAAGAATTAGCTATCAAAAAAAAAAATTCGTCGACATCGGATGAAAACTGTGGAAACGCATAAACAACATCCGATCACACACACCCACACACACACATACATACATACATACATACATACACATTTTGAGAATTATAGATAAAGTTCTGTTATAAACTTCCGTTACTCCGTCCGTCCGTCCGTCCGTCACACCCTCTAAAATAGCCATACTTTGACTGGTTGAAACCAAATCTTGAGGTGAAGGGCAAACAGGTTAGGGGGTACAAAGTACAGTTGGATTTACCAGGGTGCGTAGATGAGTACAATAAATTTTCATTAATTTCTTTGAAAAAATTAAAAGTTTTATTATTTAACATACAAAATACTCCCACTATAGAAAATAATTTAATGATGAAAATACAAATACTTAAGAAAAATGCATTATTTTTTTGCATATATTTCCTTTAAGTTTTTATTTACAGGAATCGAGTTTCCAGTTCACTCTGTTTACGTGAACTATAAACAAATCACAAGGCCAAAAGTTTCAAAAAGTTGGAATTTGGTTCCAGGAAGAAATATTTACTCAAAGCCAGTTGTATTATAAAATATTTGTTTTATTATTTGTAAAACAATATTAACGATCTATGTATGATCGTCAAGGTTGTTTTTTATACACATTTTGAGAAAAGTATATTCTTCAAAAGGGCTAGACGGTCTGTGTGTTAAATTTTGTGCATTTTTTATTGCCTATTAGGATCAAGTGGTGAACCACCAAAATTGTGGGAAGCTTTTCGGTATTATTTTTGGAGAGGGTTTTATATATATATATATATATATATATATATATATATATATATATATATATATATATATATATATATATATATATTGGCCAATGAGAAACAAGTTTGCTGGCCAATGTCAAATTTGGGCTGGAGCCCATATTACGGTCACTTTTTCAATAAAATAGGAGGCAAGGATGCGCCATTGACGAGAACGGACTGAGGATAGCCGTGGTCACGGGATAGCACTCCGCACTTCAAAGGAAAGTCCAGTCGGAGGTCATAAATCAGACCTGACAGATACAAGGCAGATACTTAGACTGAAGATTTCACACCCAAGAACAAACTAAAGCTCTCCGAGATGAGACGTCCTGTCTCTCCATACTGTTAGAACAGAGTTGGATGTCATTTGAAAAATTTCTGCCTTGTTCTTTTTTCAAATCCTTTCCCCAAGATTTTTCCCAATTTTTCTCTATTTTTGAAGTAATTTAATTTAAATTTTGTATATGCATCCGTTTCTTATCTAACAAAATTGTATTTCGTTTTTACTTGTTTCTGTGAGTAATCTCTATTTTTTGTTACCTCAAGAAAGTGTTTTCCCACCCAAAGAGGAGCACAAAAGGAAATTTTTGTGCAACCCTTGTCTTGTACTTTTCGATTTTAAAATTGTAAATAAATGTGATGTTCCTTTTAAAATTTTACGCAGTGGTCGTCTTGTTTCTTAAGTTGCGCCTATTTTCGAAAGTAGCTGTTCTGCGAATTAAGTTTTGTGTCTGGCACAAGAACTTGGAGTTGGTAGGAAAGCAATTTTTTTATAGTATCTTTCATGCTCAAGAGTAAGCAATCCTAATAATTTATTCTTCGCTGTTAAAAAGTAAAAAATAAATTTTCCTAAAAAATATTGTTTAAGAAGTTTTATTAAATTAAATTAAAGAAATTATTAAACCGCAAAGTAGGGTTTTCGTCAAGGTATTTTTCTGTACAAATCAGTTTATTCAAATTTCATCGATTTTTTTGAATGAAAAGTAGAGTTTTAAAATCTTTACAATAAATGTTAGCGATAACTTTTTTAACAATATTAAATACTGTAAGGATTTTAACAGGCGTCAGGGTGTTGCAAAACATTCTAGTTTTAAAAATAATTATTCTGATTGCCTCTATTATTTCATCTATAATCCATCAAGCGTCTCGTAGCCTAAAAGATAATGTATGCAGTTACCTTGCTTTTTCTACCCATAATCCACTTTCAAATGGTTGTCTTCTGGAGACATGCACAAGGCAATGGACTATAATAAATTCTGTTGTTAGAAGGACAAACTTCTACAAGCATTCTCAGACTGTTAGTGAATATTTGTGGAAAGACTTCATTTTAACATATGGAGTTAATGGTAATCTTAGAAAGGAGAAACTGATCTGAGTGACAGGCTCCTCGGTGACAGGCTAACTGCTGTTCTGCATAAGGTTAAAGCTAAAATGGCCGATGCTCTCGTTACAGCTGACAGAAAAATCACTTTCGCAAATTTCTGTGAGATCATGTTGGTTCCTGCAGTTTAGTGCTGCCTTTTATCAACAAACTTCTGTACAAAGTAGATTTCCAGAAATGCTTACAGACTATATGCTGGAGCAGAGGTAGTTACTGTTCACAGGTGTCTGGACAACATAGCAGTCAGAGAATAGCAGATCTTAATGAAGATGAGGTGAAAATGGCAACTGACTCATGGCTGAGAAATCAGCCAAGAAGCATCTACAATGTAAACAAATTTGCCCTTATTCAAGAATGAACTTTCATCAAAGAAAAGAAAGCACAAAATTTGAAATAATGAAACTTCTGTGTTCACTAACGCGCGTATCTTTGTTTAGCTAATTTAGATTTTATTATGACATGTCAATTTAATTTTAGTTATTTTGATTTTCCAATTTGACGAATTTAATTTAATGCAATATGTCTGTTAGGCTAAAAAAAATCATGAAGAATGTTTTTTCCTTCTGACGACACAAATGTCATGTCAGAAAGGAGAAATAAACGTTGAAAAATCTGTAGTAATAATTCGTGAATTAAGAAGGTTAAAAATAAAAGTAAAGATAGAATGATGGAGGTCAGGAAGCGAGACAGAGGAGAAAAGTTGGTTAGAAGGAAATAATTAACTTCTTCCAGTCAAACTCAGCAGGGCGTGGTTCTGACGATGGGGGCCCACTAATGGAAGAGCAACGGGAGAAGATGAGATGAGTATGAGGAGGAAGACTTATGCTTAAAGCTTCAAGCTCAGTTTGATCACCAACTTTCTAAGCAGTAGAATTACACTGAGAATATATTACTAATGAAAAGGCTAATTTTTTAAGTAATGAAAAAATTGGATTTCTAATTATGAAAATTTTGGTTTGGAAACGATTTTTTAAAAATTCAATGTGAGATAGTGAGGTATAAGATATTGAGAAATTTTAAATAATTTTGTATACATCAATGAGATAGTGAGGTATAAGCTACTGAGAAATTCAATGTGAGATAGTGAAGTATAAGATATTGAGAAATTTTCAATAATTTTGTATACATCAATAAGATAGTGAGGTATAAGCTACTGAGAAATTCAATGTGAGATAGTGAAGTATAAGATATTGAGAAATTTAAAATAATTTTGTATACATCAATGAGATAGTGAGGTATAAGCTACTGAGAAATTTGAAATTAATAATCGGCGCTATGCAGTATGTCAAATATTCTTTTCAAGAATACCCTAAATCAACGATAACGAGGTTCAAGTTGTTAATAACGTTCATGATTCACTTGAAACTCAGACAATTCTGAGGTATTTGTGAGAAGGGAAACTTTGAATAAAAGCTGGATGAAACTTACGTAGTCCCCAAGAGTGTAGGGTATTTGAGTTTAGTGTTGCTGGCAGACACAGAAACAAAACTATAAGGACTCCTACACAGGTAGTAAAGGAAAGCGATAAGAAAGGACTAACCTTCAATTGTACGAAGATATAATGTATGGTCGTTAGCAAAAAGGACAGACCAAGATGAAAGTTACAAATTGGAGATGTCAAAACCAAACCAGTACAGAAATTTAACTATCTAGGAAGTCTTTCAACTGACGACGGAAAATGTAACACAGGAATCTGAAAGCACATTAGAATAGCGAAAGATGTCTTCTACAATCTAAACAAAATGTGAAGAAGCAGAAAAAATGTCGTTCGAAACAAAAATAAGATGCCGAACTATTATATAATATCAATTCTTCTTTGTATCAGTATTATCGGACAATTTCCTCACAAATTAAAAGGAGACTTGAGGCAACAGGATGTGGTTTTACAGAATGATGCTGAGAATAACATGGACATGGCATGTGAGTAGTAGGAAAAGTTTAAGGAAAATGGCAACAAAATGATACTTTTGTTCAGAATCAAAACAGACAATTGAAATTTCTGCATAAGGAGAAAATAAGACTTAGAGAATTTGATACTCACAGGAGATACTGAAGGCAAGAGAGAAATTGGAAAACGTCAGGTAATCTACTAAACGAGCCTGTGTAAACGGATCTCAGAACAGGAACTGGAAGAGATAGTAAGAAGGGAAAAATTGCTAAAGTTTATAAAGTGTAGGATGTTGCAAAAGACCATGATCGTTCACGTCCTGTACGGACTCGGCACATAGAAGATGCTTAACTAACCTCAAAAAGAAAACTTTGTATTGACCAATATGGCGAGATGTAAAATCTTCTACGTGAATTAAGATTTTTTTCTTGAAAAGAGGAAAAAGAGAAGAAATAATGGTAGTTGAGAATGCGCTGAACGTTTTGTTTGAAACTCTAAGGGAAATGATCTGAAGACAATTGGAAAGAAATCAGTTGCCCCAAATGAGTTTCAGAAAACGCTTTCCCATGCAAATAAGGAAAAATGTATCGATTTTTAATGTGATTCGTGTGGATTTGGCCAAAAGCTGGCTGGCTGCGTCAAGTATCGCAATCTTTGTTATTGTCACTGAAGTATGTCAAAATTGCTCCTGCACACGTCAAGAACGAGTCCTGTAAATTCGACCTGGTTTGCCTCATCATGCTACCTGTCGACCTTGCAGACAGATTCGGTAATATGACGCTCACTAGAATGTATGACCCTTACACTCTAACAGTGCTAGATAAGTAAGAAACGCTTCAAGCGTTTAAGTAATTAAATCTACCTGGGATGAGTGGAGTAGATTGCTAGATATTCGCTGGAATCTCAAGGCCTTCAGGAACATTCCTTGTCTTAGACAAGCATATCACTACACCTGGTACCTGAACATACACGAACAGAACCTTCGTTCGTTACCAATTTAATCTAGCTCTTACCGGTTTATTCCCTTCACGAGACCAAGCAATTCTTTGTTTTTAAATGTTCCTTCACACTAGGAGATTATTTCACTAGAAGTTCCCATAACACTATACACATCCGTGAGATCTAAGAAGGAATATTTTGTTTCAAATTTCTCCTCTATCTTATAATAGAGTCGGGTGGTTATTGATTCACCAAATTCAGAACATTTCACAGGTAACCCCCAAAAGTAATTAAATCTACCTGGGATGAGTGGAGTAGATTGCTAGATATCCGCTGGAATCTAGTAATGTGGCCAGGAATAGGTTCATGCTACTGATCTCTGATGAAGTTTTACCTTGCAGGATGCATGCATTTGGAGCTTTGCTCGTCGAAAAGCCCGACATGTGTGAATACAGTCCATAGATTGTGTTTATTGAAATTATTTAAAGGACATGGCCGAGTAATAAACATTGCCTGATCGAAATAGTGACAAAACAAATGCTTCTATAGTTTGGCAAATAAGCAAATAAGCTGTAGTCGATAAGTTTGGAAGCGAAAGCAAAACTATCTAAATAAAAAAATGAATCTACTGTTGAACATTTGGGGGTTACCTGTGAAATGTTCTGAATTTGGTGAATCAATAACCACCCGACTCTATTATAAGATAGAGGAGAAATTTGAAACAAAATATTCCTTCTTAGATCTCACGGATGTGTATAGTGTTATGGGAACTTCTAGTGAAATAATCTCCTAGTGTGAAGGAACAATTAAAAACAAAGAATCGCTGGGTCTCGTAAAGGGAATAAACCGGTAAGAGCTAGATTAAATTGGTAACGAACGAAGGTTCTGTTCGCGTATGTTCAGGTACCAGGTGTAGTGATATGCTTGTCTAAGACAAGGAATGTTCCTGAAGGCCTTGGATTTATGACAGTGACATTAGGGGCGTTTCTAAAAATCTGTGGGTTTGAAAAGAAAGCGATTAGGGTAACCCACTGTGGCAAGTGGATGAATACATCAAGTTAATGGAGACCTCCTTGTTGAATAACGCAGATGAAGGACTGGCAACAAGACAAGAAGCTGAACTGGAAATCACTTAGGAATAAAGCTAAAAGACTGAAATTGGCGTCCCTAATAGCTGAGATTTGCCATCGAAAAATTACATGACAGCAGAGCCGTCGAATAAGATTGAAACAAAAGAATGTTTTGTATGTGTTGAGATGGAAAATTTAAAAAACAAAATAAAAATGCATGTATTCTATGCTTTCAAAAAATGAGTGCCATATTTTTGAAGTACAACATAAAACGGAAAGTTCCTGGACGGTGAGAGAGACTTGTGAACGGAGAATAAAAACATACTGGAGGCACGCTGAGATTTCACGTGGAAAGAAAATTAAAAAAAGAAAGACTTTAATGTCACTATATGAATTTTGACAAGTACAGTGAGTCCCTGCTTATTCGCGTTTCAGCATTCGCGGTTTCACACATTAGCGGATTTTTCTTTAGAACATATGTACTTGTTATTCGCGGAAAACTCAAATATTCGCGTGTTTTTTTTCAAGAACATATGTACAAATTATTCACCGAGAACTCCCTCGATTTGCGTATTTTTTCAATAGAACATATTTAAAATATTCTTGTATTATTTCCTTGTTATTTAAGGAACTTAAAACATATAATAGTCCATTTTTATGGTAAAAATTGGCAGGATTCTACATGTACATTGTCAAAAAAACAAACGCAAAATCATGCGTAGTGCTCGGGCTTTGTTCTTTGTTAGGGGCCTTAAAAGTGGCCTTAAAAGTGGCTTAGGCTAAGTCTGGGGGGGCATCATCACAGTTCTGTTTTTAGAAAATGTTTTAAACTTTTTATTTTATGACTTGTTACACATATTTTATACAATATTTTCAATGGTTGTAACGATCTATGCGTAACTAAAAACGATTATTGCACGTATGAAAGAAAATTTACGCTAAGTATATGGTCACCAATACCTTTTTTTCAAAAATGTTTTCAAAAGGGTCTGAAATATTTCTAAAGTGTTTAGGATCAAAGTTTAAGGCATATGGGATTTTAACAATCAAAATAGGTACTTATAAGCACTTTTACTGGAGGTTACAAGTATTCGCGGATTCTAACTATTCGCGACCGGTTCTGGTCCCTAACCCCCGCGAATACAGGGGGACTTACTGTATATGAAGAGACAGACTTTTGAATGTTGAATTGATAAGGAAAGGGAAGTAGCATAGCACTGGCTGTTTTGCCAAAAGGAGGTAAATCAGAAGAGCGATTTAGGAGAAATGTGACGAGATGAATAGTGACCCAATCGTACGGGGCAAGTATAGCCCCAAGGAGGCCTGACAGCAGTCGACAAATAAAATAAAATGTAGAAAGGCCTGGATTATGACAAAAAAATCAGAAAAACACGATAATGAGGTTGACTGCATTTAATGATTATTGGAATTAAGCGTAGAATTATTTTAGACATTTAAAAGAAAGTTAATTAATTTAAATAAAAATTAATAAATTAAATTAATAAATTAGATGGGTTGAGGGGGTTCTTATGAACTCGAATATTACCGATATAGCTGAGTCCGCTCCCTGCCCATCCACTACACTTTCCATGTCGGATGAAAAGGATCGCAAGTAATAAAGTACTTCTTTAGCTAAAATCAAAAATTAATTCTAAAACCCCTTGGGATTAAGTTGCATACATAAAACTTTAAAACAAATATCGGCTTACGGCAATGAGACAGATGATTTGATACATAATGACATCTGCTGGTAATCTTATACAAAGAACAGTTTTCGGGAAGTAGGTTGACTGAACTCGATCAAGTGGTTTACTGGCCATGTGCTTTTCGAAACAAAAAATGTAAACTAATGGTCATTTTTTACTAATAAGTTTTTTTTTGTTGACAAGCTGACTCTCTGAATTTAATTAATATAAAGGTACTGGGGACGACTGAGAGCCTTCTGCGCAGCACCCAAAGAGAAAAGACACCATACAGAAGGTCGGAGTAGAATCAATAAGAATAGCTCACCAGATGATTACACTACATTTTGAAAAGTCAGAGACCGAGAAAACAGAAATATATAACTGTTGTTTTATCAACGTCATAATTGTGAACGAACAATTCAAATTTTAAAATACTGTGTACCACTTTTAAGTATTAGAATTGGGAAAAGAAAAATGTTATTTTAAAAGATCTTTGTAACCAAAATCTGAAATAAGCAGCGTTTTATTAAAACCTTAATAAATTCCGGTCTACTTCATCATTATTCATCAACAACATTCAGGTTTAGTTCTGTGTAACACGTGACTGGTTCAGGCTTACAACGCGTGCAGGAGTTTCCCGGCCAAGACGTCACAAAACCAGTGACCAGGACAATTCATCGAACTATAAAGCTACGTCAACGCCAGAAATAAAAACGGGAAGGAGAAAACCCTAAATCAGCTAAACATGCATACCTCAAACCCCACCGCCCTACTTAGCTATAGCATTATATCTGGTACCGTGTTTCTTTAGCCCACGGTTACTGCAGATAGGTACGCACAAGCATTTAGTGTTACTTTTAGTTACTGGAACATCTGGCCCGTATAGTTGTACTTTGCGATATATCAATTTAATGAATTCATTGTGATTCGATTAATTTTCGTTATTGCAATATATCAATTTGACGAAGTTTCTGGGATGTGACAGTTTGGTTAATTTAGATCCTTATATGCTTGGCCAATTTATTTTATATTGATATGGAGGTTTGACTTTAAAATATAAAACTTTTATAGTTAAAGTTTGAGTAAGTTTTTTTTGTTTTTCTTTGTTTTTTTGTAGTTATAGATTCTTTGTTCGATGTTATGACCGCAAACACGATTTTACTTTATTATTATTTTTTCTATACTTTATTGGCTATTATGATTTATCATTTTTGAATAATTTCCAGCTTCTCTAGACACAAAAATAAATATATTTATAAGAGCAATGAAACTGGTTTTCGTTCCAGAATCCATATTGCAAAACAAAACAAAAAAAGATTCCAACGGTATTTGCAAAACATCCCTGAAATAAACGCGAATCGATCTGGCATCAAAATGGCTGACTGCATTTTTAGTGGATCTATTTCTCTTGGTCGGCCTTTCAAAATTTGGATACTTTGAAAAGAAATTCGTCACAATGATTTTATCTGTTCGACTCTCGTTTGAAACGCATCTTTCTTTTTAAAATGACTCCTCTAAAGTTATAATTAAATATAATTCATGTTTAAACAATACGAATGATTTATTAAATATTTTTATTAAAAAAAAACGATAAAAGTGTGTAATCTACGTGTATGCCGGTGTTGCGCCTGAGTCATTTCCATCCGTTTATGCACGCATAGTGATTTTCTAATCGTAGCTTATATGTGGCACAAGGCCCAAAGTATGGAGCACCCAGTGTGAATCGAACACACAACTCAGTCGTAATTGTTCTAGTGAGACAAGCTTGCTAAACATTACACCGCCTCGAGGTGGCCTAGTGACTTTCCAAGCGTAGCTTAGATGTGACACAGGGCCGAAAGTATGGGACACCCAGTGAGAATCGATCTAACTACTCAGTCGTAATTGTTCTAGTGAGACAAGCTTGCTAAATCTTACACCGCCTCGAGGTGACCCCATTTATGCACACATATAGGCATACGCAATCCGACTGAGTTTGAAATAAGATATTGGGATATTACATCCCCACACAGTCTGGGCAACCCCTACTCTGTGCTGCGCAATAAAATCATAAAGTTGAAGGCAAAAAAAGAACATTAATTCTTTAAAACCCTAAAAAGTCAGCTACTTGTAAGATTTTACTGAACTTTTCGGAAATTACTCAGTATGAAATAAAACTATTTTTTGCGGGGATTGATTTGCTTTTTACGGATTGTCAACCTTTTGCAGGTTATTTAAGAAGTTTTTGGCGATAATAATAATTTACTGATATAATTCCTCACTAATTAACCCATAGCTGGAGGAAGAAGAGGTGGATTTTTACTTTTCTCAAGTGTATTCGCGCATAAGTGAATATACGAACCCTATTGACATTGAACCTCAGCTCTCTGATTTCCAATTCCAAGCCGTTATCCATTACATCACCCACACATCCAAATTTACAGATCCTGGTATTCCCAAGCAGTCACCCATTTAGCTACTGACTATGTTCAACATTGCTACAATTGGTGATCGTACGAGAACCGCTATTTCAACGTGATATGGCCGTAAGCCTTTATTTTTTAGACTATTTTTGGTTTGTCATTAAATTAAAATATACATGCACACATGATTAGAATAAAACTGAAATCAACATCTGTCTCGCGAGGGCTAATTTCTCTTCCTGTCTTGGGTAACAGAAAAAAATCTAATTCGAACGGGCGGCCTATGAATTCATTTTAACAACGAAATATATTTTCTAATAAACGTAGTTTTTTTAAATGGATTGGATAAATGGATTAACCAATTTAGATTTAAAATGTCATAATGTCGCTGTCAGCAAAGTGACAGGCATCGAACTATTGTAGTATTAGTATAAATAATAATTGTAAAAATATACCATCCTTGAAAAGGTAATTTTCATTTTGATTGTTTGAAAAAATACTTTTTTACTAGATCAAAATTGTAATAGATAATCCAAGCCAAAATTAATACAGTAGAATCCCTGATGACCGGACTAAGAAGGCTTTTTCCGGATATGAGAAATTGTTTACATGGTTATATGCTTTAGATTAAAATAAAAGAACTGAAATCAAGTTTAACATTTATTTCCAATCAGCTCTAAAAATAAAATCACCTAAACTCTTTAACATTGCCTTTTCTAACATCCGTGGCATTCGAACCAACTTCTGCAGTGTGGAATCGTTCCTCATTGAGAAGTCTCCTGATATACTTGCTCTCCCCAAGACCAACCATAACCCTTTTTATCCCCTCCTCTGACCTCACAATCCCCGGTTACCTTCCTCTCCTTAGAAAAGACTCTCAAACCCACATGGACGGCCTACGAATTTACGTCACGGACCATCTCCCATTGGCTCTAATCTCCGGACTATTTATACATGTGTCCCCGTGTATCTCTCCTCAATTCTGCAAACTACCTCTTCTTCCTCTATCGCTCTCCATCCTCCCAAGAAAAGCATTTCCAACAT
>OZ038475.1:156073432-156098432 GCA_964036315.1 Acanthosepion esculentum | reverse complement strand
TTAAAGAAAATTCTAGAATTCTCCAAAGTCATAGTACTGTTATACTTATATATGATTTTAGAAATTTCGTGTTGGGAGTGATATTTAAAAAAATAAACTGAATGAAACCCCCTCTTCATTATTTTTTAACAAGAGTTCAGCGAATTATGAGAGAGGAAATCAACTATTTTACAAAATGTCATAACTCAAGTGTACATGCACATTCAAATAGCCAAAGTCCGCTTCAAACGTGTTCTTATATATTCTGATAGCCAGAGCCCACATGAAGGGTTCTAGTGCATATTCAGGCTCCCAAAATGTACCTCGTGTACTGTAGGGATATTGTTATAAATAAATAAAAATAAAATATAAAACAATAATATTATTATTATTATTATTAATAATAATAATAATAATAATAATAATAATAATAATGAAAATTATAAATAAAATAATATAAAACAATAACATAAAAACGTTGTATAAAATAAATTAAATAAAAATTAAAAATAATAAAAATACTCCCAGGATGCAACGGAAATACGTACATCTCGCCAAAAGACGTTAAATTCAATCTCTTCGCCACGAACCTTGGTCCGGGCAACTCGTGTCCAACTTCACTCTGTGATATGGCTTGTAATACTACGGAATAAATTTCTCTCTTTTATCACATGTACCATAAAACAATTGTAACTTAAAAAATACAAACACCAATACACAAAAAATATAAATAAATTATATGAAATTAATATACAATTTACCATGTTTTCCTGTTGTGTACGTTTGTCACAGTTAGCTCCTCCTCAGTTCTTTAATCCTTCAATAGGGGTTTCTCTTCCCTGGCTATGAATACTGGCTGACCCTTCTCTCTCTCTCTCTCTCTCTCTCTCTCTCTCTCTCTCTCTCTCTCTCTCTCTCTCTCTCTTTCGACTTTGGCCTTGGGCCGCTACCTCGCGCAGAGACGAGGTAAAATCTCTCTTTTTCTACTTAGGCCAATATGTGACCTATCACAGATACAGCGTTTCCCAAATTCTGGGAACACGCTAAGAACAATACACGTACGTACGAACACTCACAACACACAGACATAATTTCTCCATACAAACTCTATGTAACTGTTCATGTCTTTGTGTAACTTGTTATTAATATATATTTGTTTACCCATATATATATCGGTCTTGTTTGTTTTCTTTGCCTTCTTTGGACTTAATTAAAGTCCGACATTCCCATGTAGCTGGACCGGCTAGTAGGAAATTTTAACCTTCTGATATCTCTTCACATCTTCACCCGCACGGTCCGCTACACGTTTTATTTATTGTCAAGTATGCATTTATCTCCGAGGCTAATTTCTGCTGCTATGATGTGAGTGAATAACCATCCACAACCTTTTTGGCGACCGCATGCGTTCATGACAAAAACAACCTATTCACCCACAGTAATTCCAGTTAGCTAAAAAAAAAAGTTAATCTCAAGAGTGTATGTACACATTCAGGTAGCTAAAATCCACCTCAAACGTGAATGTGCGTATTTGTTTTGTCAAATTTCACCTCAAACGTGCCTTTGCACATCCAGGTAGCTACAATCCGCCTCAAGTATGTATGTGCATAATTAGCTGGGTTTTATATTTCCGTTCTAAATCCAACTTAAAAGCTATTCAAAAGCATTTTCTAATATCATTCTGGCTAACAACGGCAGATCATTGAATTTAAATTAAGCAAAATGCCAAAAGGCATTCAAAATGTGACGATATTCAATGAAGAAATCATCGTCTTAGCTTATTTGAAATTCTATATCTAACTCTAACCCTTTACACAACCCTCTTCCGACTTGTCATACTCGACTTAGGCAGATGATTGTGCTTATAGTACGTGATTTCTGTCTTATAATACATTGTGAAACGATTTCGTCTCAAATTGATCATAATTCAGTAAGCTAAAAATGTACTTTTCCGCTTAGTCAAAAATCAATACATTCTATTTAGTTGACTGTGTACATGTGTGTGTCTACAAGTGAGCATGTGCGTCTGTGTTCTTTCTAGGTTAAACGATTGCATGCAAAGATAAAATTTGTATAATTACCTAGTTTTAAGAAAGTTTTCCGATGTGAGGCTAATTTATGAAACAAACTGTACTTCGTTAAAAAGTTTACAGAAATGTTTGCTGATCGTACCTGGGCGGCTAAAGTGGCCATGACAGAGTGGTTCGCCACGTGACCCAGTCGATTCATATTCAAGCATCATGCCATACATTTTTGTCTATATATTTGAGGATGGACTAGAGCGCAGGGAGAGGTTGATTCATGCCTTCTCCAACGACAGTGGGTGAGGGGAATGGGCATCGTTCCAGTCGGAATGGGAACTGGATTCGCTGACTCCGTTTTCTCTATTAATAAACGTCATGCCAAACACACTTCCACGTATTGATATATATTCAATAATCTACTAATGCCAAAAACACAAGGCTTTTTACACATAAGACACACAGACAAAGATGTACGCGTGAGCATGTTAAAAATTCGTGTGCACACACACACATAGACATACACACACGCGCGCATATATATATATATATATATATATATATATATATATATATATATATATATATATATATATATAATAGTAATAGTAATAATCTTATAAATATAAGTAAATATACTCGTCTGGAAAAACCTTAGGTGTTTTTGGCTTGTAAATGAAGAAACCAATACCCAAGGAAAAATAAGGGATAAAGAAAGAAAGAACTAAGAACATGAAATTGAGGCGAAAACAATCGTCCAGAATCCAAGTTCAGTGCAAAGAAAAAAACCTCCAACACGAGTAAAACAAAAGTAACTAAGCAAAGTGCTCAACACTAAGTAAAGCAAATTTAACTATGAACCTAAAGAGCCAGGTAAACCTACCTAGGTTTCACGTACGTGGATCGCCAGGGTACGCCGGCGTAAGTGAGACTTAGGTAGGTTTGCCTGGTTCTTTAGGTTCATAGTTATATATATATATATATATATATATATATATATATATATATATATATATATATATAAAAATATAAAGAAAGAACAGTCAGATTTATAATCCTCAGTTAGCATTTATTTTTTAAAACCAGTGTTCGATACACAGTAGATCATAATATTATAATATTTAAAATATGTATTCATCGCTACACAGAAATGACCATTTTTCGGAACTAAAAACTAAACTTTAAATTAAAGTTTTTGTTCCATTCTCAAGTGATGTTGAATAACTTTCGAAACATCGCTTGAGAATGGAACAAAGTCCGAAAAATGGTAATTTCTGTGTCGCGATGAATACATATTTTAAATGACATATATATATATATATATATATATATATATATATATATATAGAGAGAGAGAGAGAGAGAGAGCGGGGGAGAAAGAGAGATTATCCCTCAACGGTAGTATGACTCGTGCTACTGTTGAGGAGTAATATTTATATTTATTGATATATACTTAAATTACTTAATAGTTCTGTTACACTACACCAAGCAGTTTTATTCACACCAGCACTGTATATGCGATATCTTATATATATATATATATATATATATATATATATATATATATATATATATATATATTCTGCATCGTCACTTGATAAGACACTAGAAGTGTTGAAACAAAATGGCTACTTTTGTCGTGATTTTATAACATATTTATGTTGTAATATTCAAATAAATAATTATATATATATATATATATATATATAGTGGGTAGCAAAAGTATTTAACACATTGGTTTTTCTTACATATCTCAAAAAATAACAGCTCAATTTCAACGAAACTTATAGGAAATATTCAAACGAACATTGTCGATCAAAACATAGAAGGAGAATTTAAAACCACTGTTTTGAGAAACATTTATTAACAATAAAATAACCCATATGCAAAAGAGACGTGTCCTCATGATTCCTATCCATATTGATATGATGTGATATATCGACCAATGACAGCACTGCACGACACTCAACTGGCTATTAGATAACAGCTCTGAGACACTGCAGCTATTCTGTTGCCACTACTGCAAGAAAATGGTGAAAACAAAAGAATTGTCGAACGACATGCGCAAGAAGATCATAAAGAATCACAAAGATGGTAAGGGATATAGAAAAATCGCTCAAGATTTGAATTTGCTTGTGAGTACAGTTGGTGGTGTTGTTCGAAAATGAAAAAATTCGATCCTATTGAAAACATTCAAAGGAGTGGTCGTCCCCGTATCTTAAATGAGGCTAATGAGCGATACATTTCCCGTACTGTGAAGAAAAATCCATTTTCAACTCGTCGAGAAATTCAGAATGATTTGAAAAATGCCGGAATTGAAGTTAGTAAAGATACAATTAAAAGATCACTGAATCG
Organism: Acanthosepion esculentum; assembly: GCA_964036315.1. Lineage (NCBI taxonomy): Eukaryota > Metazoa > Mollusca > Cephalopoda > Sepiida > Sepiidae > Acanthosepion > Acanthosepion esculentum. The sequence continues at coordinate 156,094,080 of OZ038475.1, read as the reverse complement.
TGCAAGTCTCACTTCAAGATCACCGAGAAAGACTCCATTACTGAAACGCCGACATGTACAAGACCGTTTGAATTTTGTAAAGAAATATGAAATTGAATCTAATGATTTCTGGGAGAAAGTAATTTGGTCAGACGAAACGAAAATTGAGCTTTACGGACGAAACATGCGCACTCATGTATGGGGGGGAAAAGGAGCGGAATACGAGCCAGTAAATACCATGATGATTTGACAATAGTCCTCCATATGTAAATAATATAAATAATGATAAAACCTCTTCCCAGATATCCAAACAGAAACTAACAAACTCTAGAATTTATTTTAACCTTCATTCTTAAGCAAGGAAACAAATCAATTTTTCCATATATTTTTATTTTAAATTCAAACTTTAGTATCTGTCTATATCTCTGAGATGGGGTATTATGATTACTTACATTATTTACATTATTCGGACTGTTATCCGCATCTTCATTTCCATATTCACAACGTTTCGGCCGTTGTACGCTCCGGTCTTCTTCAGGTGATTGGAATTTTGAACCGAACCCTTTATTTCGGCCACCATGGTAGATTGTTCTAGTTCCACGTGCCGTGCGTCTTCCTATAAAGGCGTTGGTGACTATACCCAAAGAGTTGTGAGTTCAATACCTGGCCACGGCAGTGGTGAACCAAAATCTGGGAGAGTTAAATTAAAGGGAAAATCTGGGAGAGTTAAATTAAAGGAACTGAAGCATCTGGAAGAGGCATGGCACGTGAAACTAGAATAATCTATCCCGGTGGACAAAATAAAGGGTTCAGTTCGAAATTCCAACCACCTGAAGAAGGATGGAGTGTACAACGGTCAAAACCTTGTGAATATGGCAATGAAGATGAGGATAACTGACCATATGTAGTTGTATGATCGCTGTGGAGCTGAACACCTGACAATTTCCCTATGAGTTGAAACCTGCGGAGGTATTCATTCATAATATGTCTTAGGCAAGTAGATTTTGCAGTCAAACCACATTGGCCATTGGTGTGATTGAGGGAATCCTCCATTCTGTCTGTTGATTTCAGTCTAGGAAGCCCTCCAACCAGTGATGATGTGTCATCACCATTCCAACAGCATGGCTAATGCTAACCTCTAGGACTTGTTGCACATTCTTGAGCTAACATTCTTGGCTGACATGAAATGAAAAGACTATATTGAATCCATTGCTAGGTCAGCTGCTAAGAAAGTTGGTTCACTGTGTCATGTGAAACATTTTTTCTCTCCAGAATTTATCTTACATATCTATAAGTGTACGATTTGTCCCTGCTTAGAATACTGCTGTGACATATGGTCCAGTGCCCCTGCTATTTATCTAACGATCCTTGATAAAATCCAAAGAAGAATCAACAATATTATTGGCCCTGATCTGGTTTCTCAGCTTCAGTCACTTTCTCTTTGGCATAATGTAGCTTCCATGTGCCTTTACTATAAATAATTTCATGGAAATTTTTTACATCAGCTCTTCACTATGGTACTTCAACAGTTTTAATTTAAGCACAATACTAGACTGGCGTCGATCCCATCAATTTACAGTTGAGCTGGCTAGATGTGACCGTAAGTTCTATGCTAACAGTTTCTTTTCTCACACTTCTCGCTTGTGGAACTCTTTTCTGACTCCATTCTTTCCAGCCAACTTTAATCAGCAAAAATTTAAACGCAATGTCAATTGCTATCTACTGTCCTCCTGATTACTGTTTTGTTCTCACTCTTTAGTAATGTTTCTGTTTCTAATTCTTCTACACCCAGTAATCCATTGTGTCATAGTCGTTTTACTGCCTTGCTTGGGGTGACCTCAGTTTAAAAAAAACATAGCTAGGTTGCACTACATTGTACATATATTGGGCTAGATTGCTGCTGACAATACATGAAGGTTCATCCATCCTTGACAGGTCAATACTGCTCTGTGCCTATCTAGCCATTTCATCAAAAAAGCCTGGGGAGAAAGCAGTTTAGCCACTAATTCCCCAACAATGTGGCAGGTAATATTGGATTGCATGGTACCAATAAATCTCATTGAGTGAACTGACATAAATTTTATACTCTTCATATAGACTTATATTCATAGAGGATTTATAAATATATCTTGTTACTAAAAGTACTAAATGGACAATTCAGTATTGAACTAAAATGAGCAAGTCCAATTTTTGAGACCAGCCTTGTGTCGGTATCTCTACTGATGACACAACTGTTTACTCCTGTGTTCAGGGTAAATTTGATAAGTTTGATAGAGTCAAATTGGCAGCTGATCTTGAAAATAACCTTCAGTCTGTTGTTAACTATGGCAAGAAATAGCTTGTTAACTTTAACAAATTGAAAGTGCTCTCCTTTCATTGTATAAGAGTACCTTATTTGTCTTCCATCAGCATGGCTGATTCTAACCTCCATTACACCTTCTCAGTTTAACACTGACATTAACATTGACATAAAGTGAAAGGATTTTATTGAATCAATTGCTCGGTCTGCAACCTGAAAAGTTGGTTCACTGTATCGTGCTAAACAATTTTTCTTGCCAGTTTCTATCTTGTAACTTTTTAACTCTACCATTTCTCCATTTATTGAATATTCCTGCCACATCTGGTCTGGTGTTTCTGTTATGTATCAACAGATTCTTGACAAAAATCTGAAGAAGAATCTGAAATGTCATCAGTCCTAACCTGGCATCTCAGATCCAATCACTTTCATGGTAATTGTTCTAATGAGATTTCCTCTTTGGTACCTTGCCTTCATGAATTTAAGTACAATACTAGATTTACAGAAATTGCTAGATGCAATTGTAAGTTCTATTCTAACAGTTTTTTCTATCACACTTCTCACCTATGGAGCTCACTTCTGGCTTCTTGCTTTTCTGTCAACTACGATCTTCAAAAGTTCAAATGTGCTCTCTTCTGTCTCTTTGAATCCTTTGCTTTCACTCTTAGTAACCCATTGTATCTTTGTGGCTTTATCCCCTTATTCAGGGTGAAATGTTAAAAAAAATGAATAGATATCAAGTGAAAGAGAATTTTTTATAAGCAGTTTGCTTCATTGGCAAAAAAATTTAATTTTTCCGAATCTGAAAAGATTCACAGAAAAGAAGATTTCTTTAACATAAAAGTCCAAACTGAATATTTTAATCATGCAAGTTGAATATAGAATATTCAGAAAATGAATAAATACTAGTCAATGGATTCTATATGAAGAAAGTATTTTTTTTTCCCTTAGAATTGACATTTGGAAAATTGTTTAAAACATTTTGCCTTACATTTGTATTTATATTTAGGCAACATCTGCATTTTTTATTCTGGAAACAAAAACAGAAAAATTTTAAAACATCAGGATATCTGAAATGAAAGGGAAAATTAATTTTTCTATTTCAAATATTAATGTGTCTCTTTAATACTAATGTGTGTCTCTTTAATACTAATGTGTGTCTCTTTAATACTAATGTATGTCTCTTTAATACTAATGTGTGTCTTTAATACTAATGTATGTCTCTTTAATACTAATGTATGTCTCTTTAATACTAATGTGTGTCTTTAATACTAATGTGTGTCTCTTCAATACTAATGTATGTCTTCCAAATATCAATTCAGATAAGGAACTGGGCAAATCATATTTCCTATCTTTAGTTTTTTCTTCTTCTTCTGTGCCATGTCCCAAAGAGAAGGCTCTCCACAACTTCCTTGCTATTCATCATTTGAACAAACTCATTATGTATATTACTCAAAGTTTCCTCTTCTACACTTGCCTTCAATATGTCTTGTTTGTGTTAAACTATCCAAGCATTCTTTCCTCGTTATGTGTCCCAAAAGTTTCAGTTACCTCCTTCTGGTTCCAAGTACAACTGTGCTTTTCATTTCCATTTTTCTTAAAACTTTCTTATTGCTCATAATATTCTCAGCATCCTTCTGTTGAACCACATTTCTGTTGCCTCAATTCTTCTTTTCATCTGTGAGGAAATTGTCTAACGCTCAGTGCCATATTGGAGGACAGATATTGCATAGCTCTTCAGCACTCTTTACTTTGTTTCTAAACTAATTTTTCTATTTGTTAATATTAGGTTGGTGCAAAAATAATGTCGTTTTTTGACGTTCAACTTCATGTGAGAAAACGACATCATTTTTGCACCAACCTAATACTTTGCTTAGCTTTTTGGAAGGCATCTTTCACTATCCATATTCACCTCTGAATTGCTATGCCACATTTTTTCATCGTCTGACAGGGACAGTGCCAACATTATTTTATTCCCATGGATTCAAGCATGCAGAAAATTAACAGTTTGCTTTTAATTTTAATGATAAGTTGAATCCGGATACAAAGTGCAAGCTGTATCATTATGCAATCATTTTAAATATAATACTTTTAATTTATGAGAGGGTACAAAAATCCTTGTCCCCTACCCATTAGTACAAGAACTTATAGTATTCTAAACAAAAGCTCTGTATTTTCAAAATTTATTCAAGGTGGCTTAATACAGGATTCTCATTAACAAGATAGATCAGGAAAAACATATACAAGGCTTATCAACACATCATTATTAGATGAATTTGGATCTGAAATTTTCACTGTATAATATCCAATGATTAATATTCACTAATGAATTAAGTTCACTGACAAAGAATATTATGTTGAAAAATATTAAATTCTTCTACAAAATAAATGCTGTTTTATTATTAGTTTAAAGAAAAAGAGGAAGTTGTTATTAACAACACTTTGGCTGTTGTCTTCTCAGGCCTTCTTCAGGTGTCTGTCAATCAAGTTAAACTTCAAGGAATTTCATACTGAAGCTTATCTGGATCAGCACGCACCTGAAGAATGCCAGCAAGCACAATGACTGAAACTTTATAATAACAAAGATGAGGACAATAGTCCAAATTTAAATAATGATAACTCCCAGAAATTCAAACTGAAATTAACAAATGTTTTGTTCGACTTACTATTAAAATTTATTAAATTGTATTAAAATTTATTAAAATTGAATTTATTAAAATTATCATTTTGAAATATTAAATTACTCTCAGAAATTCAAACAGAAATTAACAGATGTTTTGTTTGACTTACTATTAAAATTTATTAAAATTCATTAAATCTTTTTAAAATTGAATTTATTCAAATTTTATTAAATTTATCTTTTTAAAATATTAAGTTACACCCAGAAATTTCAAACAGAAATTAACAAGTGTTTTGTTCAACTTACAACATCTAATCTTTTTTGCTTTTTTGCTTTGTTTTCCTCGAACTATAACGGAAACGATCAAAGACTGGAGTCTGCTTTATGGCTAGGTAAGTTATTTATTTCCTGTTGGTTGGCATTCAACCCACGTAAAATCAAAGAATATTCATTTTCAAGTTAAACAGGCCATCCCTACTTGGGAACCTGGAGCAACATAACCTTCATGCCTACATTTTCTCCTTCCACATCTGAAGCTAAACTAAACTAATCTGAAAAGAGTTCTACATTACCTCTGATACAAAGAACCCGAATGATTGATAATAAGAACTGATGCCTACTTGAAATTTATGGAGCCAAGCAAAGAATGTAGAAAATAAAAAACACCAAAAATGAAAATAGTTGTCCAAATAGAAAGTGTGAGACTGAAATCAGAAAGTGCAGAGGGATAGGAAAAGATACTTTTAAGAAACTAAGTAAAATATCAAGAGATAAGAAAATGCCTTAGATGCAAAGAAAAGAGGGCTGAACTGCTATGTAATGTCAGATTACCAGCAATCTTGGACCTTTGTGCCTGCAAATAAAAAATCAGTGTCAAGAGGACATTTTTCCCTGAACACAACTGTTATTTTAACTACCTTCACTCCACAGCAATGGCTGTAATGTTAAGCAGTGATGATTAGAATTCTAATAAAACCTAAAACCTAAACATACGATGACAATGAAAGTGAATTCATACATTTTTTTCATTCTTGAGAATTTGCAATAAAAATATTAAATGCCATTTATTTATTAGATTGTTTATTTTCAAGAATAATTTTATATTGACATGATTACAAAAACTAATACAATTGCTTATTCATAAATTTATAAACATTTACTAAATTATTAAAATATTTAAAATCCTTATTATTTATCATTTTATAAAATTTGAATCAGTTGGCAATTTCTCCATGTTTTGCCAACCATTCCAATAAACAATGTAATAAATAAATAGTGTTTAATATTTTTATTGCAAATTCTCAAGAACAAAAAAATGTATAAATTCATTTTCATATGTTTAGGTTTTATTAAAATTCTAATCATCACTTTTTTTAAATGATAAAAATTGCAAGGGAGTAACAGTAGTTAAAATAATATCAGTATCCAGTGATTTTTTGTGGGTATGAAAGTGCAAAATTGCCAAATCACCCGTGGCAGTGAATTGAAACAGAGAATTGAAGACAGATTGAGTGAACTGAGACAGAATCATGGTTCTACCAATAAATAATGAGAATACTATAATGAAACATTGCTATAGAAGAAAGAACTATTCTCCCATTTGTACTTCCCCCATTATGGGCATTATTATATGAATGATATAATAACACCAATATTTCATGGACTAAACGGAATGGCTGAAAGGAAAAAGAGTGACAAACATGCTTTCTTCTCAGAGAGACTTTTATATCACTAAGACATACAGAAAACTATATTATGGAATGGACAAAGTCCGACAATTACTTAAAGACATTTTTATGCTTAACATTATTTTTATAGATACAAGTATTTAAGTAAATGCTCTGTTTATAATAAACAGTATTAAATAACATTTACCGGCCTGAATGTCCGAGAAATTTTCATAGAAAATATTCGTCCTCCGACAGGATTCGAACCTGTATCCTATACGGAACCGTCATTTAGCCTGACGTGCCTTATCGCTCGGCCACAGAGGATCATTCGGTTGGCAAGCTCAAATTTACTGCTTATAAGCTTCAATCTTCCATGAATCTCTCATGTACATTCATAACTGCTCATGGCGTATCAAATGTAAACAAATCAACAAATAATAATAAATAAATAAATAAACATTTACTTAAATACTTGTATTTATAAAAAGAATGTTAAACATAAAAATGTCTTTAAACAAAACTATATATATATACATATATAGACATATCCCAGGTGGAGAATAATATATCTACACAGCAAAGCAGAGTGTAAGGAGAAACAAAAATGAGGGGTCTTGCATAGGAGATATTTCCTGTATCTGGAGAAGCTATTTTTAGGACTCCAGATTTAAACAGGCCAGATTCATCTATGCCCCAGTTGACAACATATTCCATGAATGGGAAACAGCAAGTTTTGGGTTTTCCCAAATTGAGGATTGCAAACTGGAGTTTCATTCTATACCTGGAAAATTTATATTCCCAAAGGGAAACACCATCATGGACTTATAAGCTGCTCGGGAGGCAGATTTAACCTTTGACTGGGTCATCAGGGACCCAAGCTAAAGAAAGCAACCTTACAATTTGGTTGCTGTAAATGAACTGAAATTGACTGGTGCTTTTGTCACTGTATGGTGTGACACCATTAAGCAGCTATTGCATAACCCATGTGACCTCTCCACCAAGGGGAGATAAGTGCTTTCTGTATCCTTATAATACTATTGAAAAAACATTTGAGCAATGAGGAAATTTTAAGGAAAATAGGAACAAGAAAATTGATATGTACCATCAGAAAGAGACAGAAAAAATTTCTGAGACACATAAGGAAAGAAGACTTAGAGAAATTAACACTCACCAGACATTGTGAAGGAAAGACACACAGGAGGAAACAGGGAGAATGAGTGGTATAAGAAGAAGAGAAATGGTAAAGTGTCAAAAAATATTGATAACAGCAAAAGCCAGGAAGTTGAAGAGAGCCATGATTGTCCAGGTGATTTTATGTATTCAAATGATTAGAACCTGTGTCCCCCTTGGCAGGGGAAACTGTCATTAGATTCAATGTGATTTAGACTGTCTCAGCTATGGATTGTATCAACAATCAAGGAAGGCTGAACAGTGCCTTATAAACATAAATCTTTCTCTGACTCTAGAAACATTCATATCTGTTCAGTTTTGTATCCTAATGTAAACAAAGCAATTTCTAAAGAAGTAATGGATTTTTTATTTATTAATCTGACAGATTTTATTATTTAAATGTTATTTTTAGTGGATACCCATATTTGATTAGACACTCCGTTTCAGAAAACACATATTTTTCTTTAAGAAGATTTCTTGAATATTCAGGTCGGTAGACGAAAATAAACAAATACACTGATTAATTAATAAACAGAGTGTTTGAATACATTTTTCATCCCAAGCAAATGCAAGAAAGCCACTAAAATGCAGGGAGTTAAAAGAGAATATGAGAAAAGGCAAAGATTATTAAGAAGAGAGAACAATAAAAAGCAGGAATTAAGAAGACAGAAGATAACGATTGACATTGCATTTAATCTTTTGAAGATGAAAGTTGGCTGGAAAGCAAGAAACCAGAAGTGGGTCCACAAGTGAGACAGTCCTGAGAAGAAACTGTTAGCATAGAACTTACGGTAACGTTTATTTTGATTTGATAATTTTCATTGTATAAAGTTTCAGCTATGTTAGTAATATTCTTCATGTTTTAACCATTTCACCTCGATCAAGGCAATAAAGCCACTAAGACGCAAGGATTTACTGAATTCAAGAGAATATGAGAAAAAGCAAATATTATTATAAGAGAGGAACAGGAATTAAGAAGATAGAAAATAACGACTGACATTGCATTTAAATTTTTGAAGATCAAAGTTGACTGGAAAGCAAGGAACCAGAAGAGAGTTCCACAAGTCAAACAGACCTGAGAAGAAACTGTTAACATAGAACTTATGGTAACATTTACCAATTTCAACTGTAAAGTAAGAGCTTCTGAGTTTTGTATTTATTGCTTTTTTTAATCAATGGCTAATTAGACATTTTTTTCTCTTTTCCTCAATTCTAGAGGAGATAATACTGTGATCAATGTTGAATATTATGATTCGGGGGGGGAAAGAGCATTTTAAATTAACTTTTTCAAGAAATGCAATAAAGCCACTAAGATGCAAAGGGTTACTGCATGTTAGAGAATAGGAGAAAAAATACCATGAAGGTGAGAGAACAATAAAAGAACAGGAATTAAGAAGATAGAAAACAACGATTGACATCGCATATAAACCTTTGAAGATCAAAGTTGACTGGAAAGCAAGAAGTTGAAAGAGAGTTCCACTAGTGAGCAATGTGAGAGAGAAAATCATTAGTAAATAGTACTTATGATTGCATCTATCAATTTCAACTGTAAAATGATGAGACCTTGCCACTAATCTAGTACTAATAAATTCATAGGTACACAGCAGGGAGCTGATCAGAACAACTAGGATGGAAATATTTATAGAATAGGTACAGGGAATCTATATTATGGTGGTGGGAAAGTGACTGAAGCCAAGATGTCAGGACAGGACCAATAACATTGCAGATTCTACTTTGTATTTTATCAAGAATCTCTAAATACATAGTCAAAGACCCAGACCAGACATGGCAATAATAGTCAATGCAGGAAGCATTGATAGACTTATAAATATGTAAGATAGATTCTGATGAGAAAAATTGTCTAGCACGACAAAGTGAATCAACATTCCTAGCAGCAGACCTAGCAATTGATTCAATATAATCTTTTCACTCCAGCCTGAGATGATGTAATGAGTTATACATTAGGGGAATATACATTCCTATAATGTTTCTTTCAATGAAAGAAAAGTGTTACTTGAAGCACAATCAAAGTATAAACAATGGAGATGATTTTTCTGTGCTAAACTTTGTGTTCTTTGTTAGATTAAATTTGTTAAAAAAAAAATTGTAACTAAAGATGTATGCAGTGAATGTAGAAAAATGATGTCTTTAAATAAAGTCTTTTATAGTCAGTAAAAGTGGCTTTTCAAATGAGCATCTCAAAAGTGTTCTTATCTCAGTGACACACAGAAGTGCATTAAATGGGATATTTAGATACAGTATGTTTTATACACATTTCAAAAACCTAGATATAAATGCAATGTTTCGCGTGATTTTTTTAATCAGTAAGAAATGCAAGTGTTTTGCATTTCTTTTAAAATTTAAATAAGCTATGTGTTATATTCCGTGCTAATAGGAATCTATACTTGTAAAACAAGGTGGATAAAATAAGTAAAGGTTTATTATAAAATTCAGTACATTTAGAATAAAGGTAACAGTTATGCACAAGGTCATCACATTCAATCCACTATTGAGGGCTACTATTGGAAGGTCAGTAGCTCTCACGTAAGTCTGAGTCATTCTCAACAGATTCCAGCTAGAAATAGAGATAACAAGATATCCTTGACCAATTCTTTACTGCTCTCCTTGTGACTTACCAGTGATGAGAATATTTAATAATAATAATAATAATAATAATAATAATAATTATTAATCTCAGTGATAATTATCATTTTCAAATGTTGTTTATATAAATTGGAAGTGATTCTAGAGGCAGCATTTCATTTGATTTTTGTTAAATATAAAACCTACAAAACATCATGGTGAAATTTATATAAACTATACTTGCTTCCATATATATATATATTTAAAATATAAAAGAAAAATTTACTAAATAAATTTAAAAATGTAAGTAAATACAATTTTTGGCTCCAACTTAATGTCATATTTTTTATTAAAAGAAATAAAGAGGTTTTTTTAATTATTCCCTTTTTAAATAAAAATTCTGTAAGATCAAGTTGGAGCCAAAATGTGATTAAAATGAGAATAATTGTTTTTCCTTTTTGCTGAATTTATTTAGTTAAAATGTAGATAGGGAAATTATTGAGTAAAGTTTATTGAACATGCTTACTTACTTCATAATAATGGCATGTTTGACACAAGGTCAAAATTAACATAGAGCTCTACATGTTCCAGTTCCTCAGCAGTTCCCCATCTGGAACAGGTCTTGATTATTTCTTGTTCCACATGCCATGTTTTTCTGGAACAGGAATAATCTACCCCTGGTGGGCAAAATAAAAGGTTTTGTTCAAAATTCCAGCATATATTACTTGAAGAAGGGTGGCGCTTACAATTGCCTAAACATTGTGAATATGACAATAAAGATGAGGACAATAGTCCGAACAATGTAAATAGTCTAACTAATTACAATACTATACAGAAATATAGACAGATATATTTTAATCAATTCACCACAAGCAAGGTGTTAATGCCACAAACATTATGATTTAAAATTTCTACTTATTATTTTGCCAGTGAGGGATTTTTCTAGTGGGGGATTTTTCTTTTCGTACACCCAACTATTATCTATTATCTTTTTTATGAACTTTTGCATAAGCTCTGAAACTCTTGTCCACTGCATCTGAACATATAGAATTTAATTAAATAAGACATGAATATTGTCAAAAAAAATAACTGGTGAACAAAATCAAAATTGTCACAACATTCCCATTATGAAAAATACAACATTAGTCGGTACCACTGAAATGGATGCTTTTTTTTCAAACAGAAAGCAAAAAATCAATAGCCCCCGTTTTAAGATATTTGACAAAAATCAGGGAATTATCCGATTCAAACGGAGTACTTGTTCATTAATGAATTAATTGTATACTGAGTAGGTTATTTTATTAGAAAATTTTGTGGAGATATTTTGTGGGGCGTTTTTTTCACCCCTCAATTTTGATATCTCATGTGCACTTTTTAATTTTGAGTGTTTTTGTAAATATATTTTACAGTTATATAAAGAAAAATCCCTAAAGATGTTATATCAGTAAAAAGAATTATGCAATATCAAGTGTGAACATATGGAAAATTCATCCAAAATTTTACCAAAAATAATTCAGTAAAATTAAAAAAATGAATCTTTCTGACAATTGATGCTCATATAATTTGTAGGAATTTTTCCAGTTGTGCGTTTGTATGCTTGACAGTGAGAATGAACAAAAGCCAAGGCATGAAATAACTGTTTAACAGCTTTTATTTATGGTTGAAAGACAGGGTGAAAAATAGGAGTATTTTGCAGATAAAAAGTTGTGTTTCCCAGTTAACAAAGTTCTTCAGTAGATATTTTTTTAGAGAGAGAGATTTCTGCACTTGTTCCTATGAAGAATGAGAAATCTGAGTGTAAAACTGCTAGGACTGGTATGAGTTTTCTGCATCAAGGGTTGTGTGTAATTTCTCCTTTGAATAGGTGTCTTGGAGGGAGATGAGAAGTCTGAACTCACGCTGCCAGGACAGGGCTACATGTGTCTTCGGCAGCAACAGTTGTGAGTAACCCTTCAAGCTGGTCGTGAACGTAGAGGCCACTGAAAAGGAAGATGGAAAAGAGGCTGAACAGAGCATGGCCAGCGTTTTTATAACTTTGGGGACTTCCGATTAACCTGTCGATTACTTCTGTAACTGCTACTGCTGAATTGAGCAAAGTAAGGAATTGGCAACAAGTGAGATAGTTATTATAAATTTAATAAAACACATTATTTTTTTTCAGATTACATGGGAAAAAATTGTAATTTTTCAGTGCAATTCATCCCATTGCTGTTTGTGACATTTTTTATTAAATACAGAAATGTTTGATTGTTCAAAAAATGCAAAGTTTAATACCATTTTCAAATGTAAACCTTTTTTAAAAGATTTTTTTTTTCATTTTAGCAACTGTTAGATTACTTTTAGTATGGATGTTAAAAAAGGAAATAATTCTGAATCACCACCTTGCTTACTTTTCCTTATCAGAAGAGTAATATATGATAATTCTATAACTCTTAATTTCAGAATAATTAAAAATAAAAAAACAGTTTGGGTACAATTAGATATTTTATAACATGAAACATGTACCAAAATAAAAAAAAAAATAATAGCAATGTATTTTTAAACTCAAAAATATCATTTAAGTAAAAACAAATACTTCTAAAAATGTAGTGCAAAAAATAAAATTATACATTCTAAGTTTCCTAAATCGTATAGAATAAAAAATTATTTTCTTAAACTATTAGTTATATAAGGTTGAAGAAAAGTTATTTTTAAAATAAATAAATACTAATGTCATGATTATTGCACTGCTTGTGTTCCGTATTTTTTTATTTTTCGAGCTTTTTTTAAGTCAGTTTGTGACTATTTTTTTTATTTTTGACCTATAACCCCCACAGGCTACCGTCTGTAAATAAACGTTATTTTGATTTCGTTTTAAGTAAAAATTTTACTTAAAACGAAATCAAAATTTAAATTAATTATTTTAAAGTATGAAGTTAAAAAGTACTTTTAAAATCTAGTTAATTAATCTTTCAATTTACTAAATGACTTCGAAACAGGATAAATATTGGAAGAAATTTTTAAATGTGTTTTTTTTTTTACAGTTTTCGTTAAAAATGCTTTAAGATTTAAATTAGTTTTTAGAAGGCAAATTAAAATTATTTGAAAAATAAAATGTATTTTTTCGGGAGTCTCTCTTTAACTTTGAGAAATAAAATAATAAAAAGTTTAGTGAATTACTACAAGGCGTAGTTTGGCTATGGCACAACAATATACATGCTTCACGTATGAAACACCGAGGAAGGATCGAACTCACTACACTTCTCTTCAGTTGTAATTGATCGAGCGAGACAAGCTTGCTAACCATGACAGACGTCGAAGTGCCTATTTCGCTAAGAAGCATATTTCAAAAGAGCAAGGCCATAAGTATGGAGCACACAGTAAGGATCGAACTCACTACTAATCAATTCATAATTTATTCTAGCTAATGAGACAGCTGAAGTAATTATTTCAGAGAAAATACTTTATATCAGTAGAGAAGAAATAAATACAATTATTTTGGGGTTCGATTCAAGAAAACGAAAAATTGAAATTAATAAAATTTTTGGAGTTTACCTTTTTTATGTTTTTTTATTTTTTTATTTGTCTATTATTTATTTAATGACAATTTAGCCAAAAATTAATATATTTTCATGAATTTTAAAATTTAATGTTGTAAAAGTAAAAAAAAACCTCTTTAAAAGAAAAAGTTACATCTTCAGTCCTTTTTTTTACCTCGAATTTTACATAATTATTAATTTAATAATTACAAATTGTTAACACTTCGAAAAAAAATTATTAGGCTTTCAGAAATTTTTGACAAAATGTAAAAATTGATAGAAGAGGAAAAAGAAATTCGTTCGACATCTGTCGATTTTTCTACATTAAAAAAAAATCTTAAATTTTATCTCGAAAAATCAATTTTATTATTAATACATATTTTTTTCTTTTATTCATTTTAATCACAATTTTTTTTTACACCTTTTCGTCAGTTAATTTCATTTTTTTTAATTTTTCGAAAATTGGTTTCATCTTTTCGTTAAAAATAAAAATGACAGGATAAATAAATACTACTGATTTATTTAACACAATATTGGATTAAAAAACATTTACAACATTTTTTACCAAAGATTAAATAATTTGCACATAAAGATAAAGAATTACAAAAAAAGTTGTATTGACGAATTCTCACGAAATGTTCCGAAAATAACTAAATTAATCGAGACTTTATCATCATAGGTAAGTAACAAATAACTGATCCTTTAAGCTATATTCTAATCTTGTAAATTCTTTTATAGAATAGATATTTATTTTATTTTATTTTAAAACCTGACTAAATTGAGAACTAAAAACACGAGAAAGCTTATGGCGATGGAATGGGTTTCATTTTTCAAGATTTGTCGTTCTCTCTCGACTGTATTGGTGGTGAGTTCATTTCAAAAGAAAACTGATTCTATAATAGTAATTAATTAGTTTTGTCTTTGTATAAATTACAAAACTTTCTTTTATATTTTCTTGGTAATTCTCCAAGAAGGATAAACCATTCTTACAATAAACATTTGATATTTTTTTACTCACTCCTCGGCAAAAAATTGAGATTTTGATTCTGACGAAAAGTTTGACATATTCGCCCCCGCCTCCGAAATTGTTAATAATTTTTTTTATATATAATCTGGAAAAATATGTAATTTTAGTTAGAGATATTTTTTCGGTGTCCGTAAAATTCGGTAACTATGAAATAGAAGTAGATTGAAAATTGCTTTAAGGGTCCCCACCTTCCCTAAAATAACTGAAAATCGTTGGGTCCACATATTAAAATGCCATTTAACAATACCAGGGTCGTACTTGCAGAAGAGGGGGCAGGGGGCTAGTCCTCCTTCCCCAGTATTTTTTTAAAAATATTATTATTATCTATGGTCTAGTTAAAACACCACTACAACAATACCAGGGCCGTACTTTCTTGAGGGGGCTAGCCCCCACCAGCGCACCCCATTACGTTAATTATTAACTAAAACATCCTGGGTCCCAGTCCAGATAAAAACCCACTGTAACAATATCAGGGCCGTACTTTCTGAGTCATATTTTTAAATACATTATTTAATTACTATACTCTATTGTTTTCAAGCAAATAAAATCGATTTATCTAAGTTAAGTTCTTGTATCTTCTTTTCAAATTATTATTTTAATAAAAACGTAAATAAATTAAGTTTTAGATAGTTATTTCTTTTTAAAGAAACAAAAACTATATAGCCTCATTTCTATTTCAAAAATACAACGGAGGGGGCTTAGCCTGCCCAAATCTCCACTCCAGAACGGCCCTAAAATCAGTTTTCAATTGACTTTTATTTCAAAATTACTGAATTTTCCAAGCACAATCTGGAATATCCTTCTTTTTTTTTATGTACCATGTCCTTTCAGGATGTAGGCAATCATGGCCCTCCACCTGCCACTATCCCTTGCAGCTCTCAACAAGTTCCTTCCCTCTGCTTCCTCTCCCAGACCACGTTCTGTCATACACTTGCTTAAGCCCACCAAGTATGTCACGCATTGTTTTCCCTTGTCTCTCCCTCTCTTTGACCCGTGAGTATCAGATTCTCCTGACCCACCTTCCTCATTGTGTCCCGGAAATTTCAGCTGCCTCTTCCTGATGTTAAGTACATGCCTCCTCCTTGTTTGCATCCTCTCTAAGACCTCATCACTGCTCACACGCTTGGTCCATGATATCCTTAGCATCCTTCTGTAGAACCACATCTCCGTCACGGTAGTTCCGTGTATTGCTGGTTGTTCCCTTTCGTCATGAAAGAGTTCTCCAATATACTCGCTCCAGCATTAAAGAATTTTTTTCCTTCTCTAATATGAGTGTTCCATCCTTTGATTTTAGGCAGCATGTCTTTTGTCCTGTTAGTTGTCTTATTTGTTTGCGTGTCTCTTTTGTTGATAGCACTCAATCTTTCTATTTCTGCACATATTTCACTTAGCTATTCTTTTTTAGCTTGCCTGCATTTGGTCCTTATTTCATTGTGTCATTTTCTGTCGTCCGTTCCATATCTTGGCAGGGTTTTCTGTCTCCTTTCTATCATGTTGAGAATCTCATCAGTCATCCATTCACTTTTCCTCCTTCATCCTGTCTCCTTTGGGATGATACTGTTTCCCGTGACCTAAATTGAAAAGATCACCAGGGCTCTCACATTGAATGTACAACGAGGGTTTCTCTAAAAATTCAGTTCTTAATCTTAGAACTGAACAGCCAGACTCCCTACACATGATTTGATTATAGTGGTGAAGGCTTGTGCAGAATTTTTATTTATCTATTTATTTGTTGATGATAATTTATCAAAACAATAATTTATTTTCATGAACTTTTACCCCAAACCAAGTAACATCACTTCTCATTGGACAACTTCTCTGTTCTTCCTTTGCAAGTAACAGGATTGTTAAAAGATCCAAGTTTTCAAATGTGAAAAAATAAAATAAATAAGTAAGAACAGAAAAAACTTGAAGTTTCATCTGAATATAAATTTTAGAAATAAAACCATGTGTTTAAAATTTAAACTATAAATTCTTCAAACAATTGGGAGTTCAACTCAATCTTTAGATTTAAGATTTTTAAGAATACTAAAAGTGAAAAGTCCAACTTAATTTCAGTGGCAGTTTAATACTAAGGAAGAAAAATTTTGATAATTCACATTTTTCTCAATCGCATTTTAATATTTACAATATCATAATAATAAAAAAAGATAACATTTTGATGATATGATTTAGCCGATAAACCAATCAAAAAGAAAGATAAGATTCCATCTCCTCACTCCTCCAACTATGGGTTAAATACCAAAGCAGTCTGGGCTCTTTAGCTTTGGTTGGCAACCAATCTAGGAGAAGGACAATCTGATGTCAAAACCTGAGGAAGATTTCATAGCACACTGTACCCAAGTTATCTGTTATTATTTTTTTCCAAAATCAAATCATGTGTATGTAGACTGACTGTTCAGTTCTAAGAACTGAATTGTTAGACCCTCGTACATTGTAATCAGTATGAGAACCCTGATATATAGTGATCATTCAGTTTAGACCACTGGAATTTACAGATTTTATGACTTTGTGAAACTATAGCAGAAAAATAAATAAATAGCATAAATTCAAAAGTGGAAACTATGTAATTAAATGTCCAAAAACTCACAAACGTCAAAACAATTATGACACTTTGAACAGCCTTTGAAACATATTTACAAGTGTTTGTTTTTCATTGAATTTCACTATCAGTTTTTTGATTGATTTAATTTTTAAATGGACATTATCAGATTAAATTTTTAAGAATGAAAGTTTACATGAGCAGAATGAGTCGTAGAAATGCAGAAACACCTCTTTTGTAGTTTATATAAAAAGCATTCAATAAAGTACAGTACAAAGAATTCTGTGAAATATTAGAAAAGCTTGGTCTACATGAAAATGATATACAAATAATCCACAATTTGTGTTAGGAACAAGTATATATAGCTGGCCACTCTTATTCGAGGATACCCGTCTACTAGGGCAGCTAGCAAATCCCTATTGCAGACGCTTTCTCAGGCACATTTATGTTTATTCAACACCCACAGAGCCCACCTATGGTTTATACTGCAACTATGCTGAGCAGACCTTAGTTACAGTTTCTGGGAAAGAGCATGATCAACAATCTGAACAAGGCCAGCACACCACAGCCACAATGACTTGTGACTTCATGCTAGCGCAGTTATCGACAGCCCCCAAGTATTCCGTCTACCCAATTTCACTCACAAGGCTGTGGTCAACGCATGATATGGTTTGCAGGCACTTTCCAAAGATACAGCATGTTGGACCCCTCCAGTCCGATAACATCAGGAAGTCTCCTTCCATGGTGTGATTCAAACCCGGGTTTCATGGTCAGAATGCAAACATTCTAACCACTCAGGAATAGGAACAAGTAGCTTACATGCAAATAGACAACAAGCAAGCAGGTACACCAAAACAGAGGCATGTGACAAGATTTATTTAATAGCAGGATGATTCTAAAAATAGAAGGCTTACTGGGTTCAAAATCTACTGCACATGGACACTGTGGGTGGGAGATTCAGAAGGAAAACTGAAAAAAAACTAGTAGTCAATGAAAGCAAAGAAAATTACAAAATATTAACTGTAAGAAGATAAAATACATGGTAGTAAGCAAAATGGACATCTCAAGATAGGGGTTGTACATTGGGGATGTCAAAATCAAGCAGGTGCAGAAATTGAAATATCTGAGCAGCATAATAATAATGAAAAAGGTGACAGAAATCCAAAAAGTGCCTTGGAAAAAAAATAAGCAAGATATTAAGAGATTAAAAACTAACACTACAAATAAAGTAAACCTGCTGGACTGATACAAAATGTCTACCATCCAATAAGAGTGGTAAATCCTCAGTAATTTTGTCACAAAGAAAATTGAACAAAATGCAGTTCTACCAGCAACTATTGAGAATATCCATGATAGAGCATGTGATGAATTAGGAAATTTTAAGAAGAATAGGAACTACAAAGAAATTGTGACATTTTTTTTAGATATGTAATGAGAAAAGAAAGCTTGGAAAATTTAACACACCAAAGACGAGAAACAAAAAAAAACAGTAAATAATGCACTGGAAAAGTTTAAGTAACTGAATGGAGGAACAAGTTGCACAAAGACTATGAGGAGTTATAAAAAAGAAAGTAACAAATGACTGGAAGCTGTGGAGACTTGTAATTGCCTGCATCCCAAAGAACATAGCTCAAAGAGATTATTTTCCATTGTAAAATTGATAAAAAAACAATAATAATAGATAATGGTAAATCGTAAATAATGAATACTCATAACGTTAATGTTGGACCCGTGCCTGAAATGGTTTCCCCTTTATTTTGTGAATTTATGTTTTCTCTCCATCTATAATTATTTTTCAGAAATAATTTCACCACATCAAAGTGATCTGCAACTTCCAGTGACCTAAACCAAAAAAATTGCACTTTGTTTTATACTTAATATGCCTGAGAAAATTCAGTTTTGCAAGAATTTCCAAATTAATATCTGTCACCACAAAAAAGACGCTAAAATTTGGTATACTAATTTATAATACATCCACTGATGCAAGAAAAAAAAGATTTTTAATCAAAATTTTGAATGTTCTAAAAAGAACTAAAAAATTTGCTTAAATATTGAAAAAATTCTTTGATCTTTCCTCTTAATAATAACAAAGATTTGTATGATAAAATTGTGCTTTCATTAAGTTACGAGCATTTTTTCCATCATAATATGCTAATTTTTTAGCGATTTTTGTGGAGGTACCTGTGTGTGTGTGTGTGTGTGTATGTATGTGTGCGTGTATATATATATATATATATATATATATATATATATATAATTAATACAGATATAAAATTTGTCACTTTGCTGATTGATGTTACCTTCAGCATTCCATTTCATTGACGGACCTTCCAGTAATCACTCTGTCTACTCCTCAGGGGATATCAGCAATTAACTGTTTATTTTCTCATTTTTTTTTTATATATGCACTTTTCATTGGTCCAAGGTTGATTTTTTTTTTTTTTTTTTTTGATTACATGCATTGTTTTTTTGTTTTTTTTTTACTTAAAAATAATTTAAAAAATTTTTTTTAATTATTAATGCTTAAATTATAAGATAAATATTTGTGTGTTAAATTTCAGATATAACTAAAAAATATATCTGTAAAAGGACAATATGAATAATAAAGACAAGGAAATTTATCTTGGCTAACACATTTCATCCTTTAATGGACTTTATCAAGACAAATGAAAGGATTTTATTTTGCAACAAGTATTGATTAAACATCATTTTACAGAATTGTTAATTTCAGAATGCTTATAAATATTAATCAGGCTAACTGACAAATCTGTTATTTAGAAAATATATAATACATATTTAAGAATATATATAATAGATAAATTAATACCAAGCTAAAATAATATAAATAGTAATTACTCACTTTGTTAATTCGACATTAAATTATATCACTTAGCATCTACCATAATTTACCTGCACTTTATTTAAGGATGAAGCATATGTTGGAATGTAAAAATATTTTTCTCTCTGTTTTTTTTCTTTTTTGTATTAACACATCAACTCATTTTGACAAAAATAATGATTTTTCAAGCTAAACATTTATTTTAACCCATACCTCAGGGGGAGAAGAATTCATACCTTTCTAAAAAATATTTGTATGTAAGTGTGAATGTATATAAATAAATATTCAGTGTTCACTTTATAAACGTTTCTCTATTTATTCAGCTTTATCAAAAATTTTAGAAACCAAAGATGAAGCAAAGTAAATAATGAAAAGTGTTAAATAGATTTATAAAACATTTCCTT